>APFE030619953.1:69909-88473 GCA_000404065.3 Pinus taeda
CAACCTGAGAATACCCTTTTGCTACTAGTCTCGCCTTATATCTTTCGATACATCCATCAACTTTCCGTTTCAGCTTGAAGACCCATTTGCATCCAACAACACTTCTCCCTTCAGGAAGCTCTACAAGATCCCAGGTATTGTTTTTGGCTAAAGAGTCCATTTCTTCTTCCATAGCCACTTTCCATTTTTCGCTGTCTGTATCATCTACTGCTTCCTGATAATAATAAGGTTCCCCATCTTCAGTAATCAAAGCAAAAGACGAAGCAGAATCTTCATACCTTTTTGGAATTTTCCTTTCGCTTGTAGACCTTCTTAGAGAAACTGGTTGCTGAACTGGTTCAGAAATTTGCACTGGTTCAGAAGCTTCAATAGCTTCCTTTGTGTCTTCAGTACCTTTTTCTCTAGAGGTTTCTCCTTCCTTCCGGCTGTCACCGAACGGTCTAGCCTCCAACTGAACTCATTGATTTTGCGACACCTGTTCCTGTTCAATTCTTTCAACAGTTGATTTTAAAAGAGATGATTCATCAAATGTTACATCTCTACTAACGACTATTTTCCGCAATGTGGGATCCCATAACCTATATCCTTTCACTGCATAGTCATACCCAACAAAGACATAACATTTTGTCTTTGGATCTAGTTTTGACCGCTGATTTTTCGGAATGAGAGAATAAGCATCACAGCCAAATATTGTCAAATGTGAATAGTCACAAGACTGACCCGTCCAAATTTCTTCAGGAATTTTACAATCAATAGCTATTGAAGGTGATCTGTTAACTAAATAACAAGCAGTAGATACTGCCTCTGCCCACAACTCCTTTTGCAAGTTAGCATTGCTAATCATGCTTCTGGCTCTTTCCATAAGAGTCCGATTCATACGCTCAGCAACACCATTTTGTTAAGGAGTATAAACAACAGTTTTATGTCTAACAATTCCCTCATCCTTACAGTACTGTTCAAATTCACCTGAAGTGAACTCGCCACCATTGTCAGTTCTTAAGCATTTAATGGATTTGCCTGTTCTTTTCTCTACCATAACTTTAAATTGTTTAAAGACATTTAATACATCAGCTTTCCTTTTTAACATATAGATCCAAACTTTCCGGGAGTAATCATCAATAAATGTTAAAAAATACAGTGCACCTCCATATGACATAACAGGGGATGGTCCCCATAGATCAGAATTAATGTAGTTTAAAATATCTTTACTATTATGTTTTCCAACTTTAAATCTCTGTTTACACTGTTTTTCATACACACAATGTTTACAGAAATCTAACTTCAAGGATTTCAGATCGAGAAGAGATTTACGTTTCATCAGTATCTGAAGACCTTTCTCACTCATATGACATAATCGTTGATGCCATAGACGAGTACCTGCTTCTTCCTATTCTGACGCAACCACTGCTTCACTGACCTGAGTACTTCCTTTTAACTTGTAAAGATTTCCGACCTTTTCTGCTTTCATAACCACTAGGGCTCCCTTAGAGGCTTTCAAGACGCCATCCTAACCTATAAACTTATAACCATCTGAATCCAACACTCCTAAAGAAATCAAATTTTTCTTCAACTCAGGTACATGTCTAACACTAGTTAATGTTCTAACTGTGTTATCATACATCTTAATCGTGATATCTCCCATCCCAACAGTCTGACATGACATATTGTTACCCATAAACACAGAACTACCGTTTACATTTTCATATGAGGTAAACCAGTTTCTATGTGGGCACATGTGATGCGAAGCACCAGAGTCTAACAGCTAGCTATCTAAACCCTGAGAGATATTACATTCAGGTGAAGTTTCATCTATCATACACAATTCTTCAGCAGATAAAACTTCATCTATCATACCTGAATCGACCTGATTCGCTTCATTCTTCAGGTTTTTGGATTCCTTTCGTTTCCAACAGTCCTTCTTCAAGTGTCCAACTTTATTGCAGTTCCAACATTTCGCTTTACACTTCTTTCCTTTCGATTTCGACCTGGAAGTTCCCCTTGGTTTTTCTCCTCTTTCCTTTGAGCGTCCTCTAGCGACCATGGCTTCTGATGCAGCTATTTCAGTGTTGGATTTCCTTCGTACTTCTTCAGACAGAAGAGCTCCCACGACTGATTCAAACTTCAAAGAATCAGCAAAGCTGAAGCTGATTGAAGTTACGAAGTGATCCCATGATTCAGGTAGAGAACACAGCAAGGTTATGGCTTTATCTTCTTCCTGTATTTTAACTTCCATATCTGTTAATTGACATATTAGTGTGTTAAAAACATTCAAATGTTCTGCAACATTTGAACCTTCTTTCATTCGAAGACTGTATAACTGTCTCTTCAGATAAATTCTGTTTGTCAATGATTTTGTCATATAGAGGTTTTCAAGTTTTTCCCACAATCCTGACGCCGTAGTCTCTTCAACAATGTTGAAGAGAACTTCATCCGCTAAACATAGTTGGATGGTACTGAGAGCTCGGGCATCCAAGTCCTCCCAGTCTGAAGTGGTCATGGTTGCAGGTTTTTTAGTCTCCCCATCCAATGCCTTGTGCAACCCTTGTTGCACAAGCAGATCCTTAACCTTCAGCTTCCAAAGAGCAAAATTGCTCTTTCCGGTGAATTTCTCCACCTCGAATTTCGCATTCGACATCTTGGCCATTTATCCTTTCCTGGGGTTTCAGCCTTTCTAGGGTTTTATATTCCTTTAAAAACAAACTCCTTATTTCTCCAACTAAATAAACACCCTGAAAAAAATTCTTTTCTTGTTTCTTTCCTTAAAAATAGTCTGTCTTCTTTTCCTAAAACCCTGAAATTTTTTTTCTTTGTCTTCAATAAAAAACTGTCTTCTTTCCTTAAAAAAAAACTGTGAAAAATTTTCCTTTCCTCTTCAATAATAAAAAGAAACTGTCTTTTTTTTCTTCACTGCTTTCTGGGAAAAAAACATTTATCAGACAGAATTTCTTTAAAAAAAAAAAAATACCCGAATCCAACCGCTGGCAGTAAACGCAGCAGGCAGTTCTTCTTTCCACGGTAACTCATGGTCTTTTCTGGACAGTTTTCTTCCGCACAGCAGCTCTTCACAGCCGAACAACAATTTTTTTTCCACGCACAGCAGCCTTCTCCGGCAGGCTTTGATACTCCACGCACAGCAGCTACCAAATTTGCCTCAGGCTTCTTTTCTGGACTGTTGTCTTCCGTGCCAACACAGTACGAATAGAAACAAGTTTTACAACTCGAGAAAAAATCTCATGAAAGTATATACCTTCAACCTGAGAATACCCTTTTGCTACCAGTCTCGCCTTATACCTTTCGATACTTCCATCAACTTTCCGTTTCAGCTTGAAGACCCATCTGCATCCAACAACACTTCTCCCTTCAGGAAGCTCTACAAGATCCCAAGTATTGTTTTTGGCTAAGGAGTCCATTTCTTCTTGTTGAAAAACTGAGAAGCAGAGACACAGAACAACGCCAAGCTATTGAACAGCAGAGCAGAGACACAGAACAGCGCCAAGCTATTGAACAGCAGAGCAGAAACACAGAACAACGCCAAGATATCGAACATGAGAATCTTTATTCGAATGGATGAATACTTCAGACTATTTGATTCATGTGTCATTACATTATTTAAATATCATATTACATAACTGAAAACAGAATTGAAAAACAGTTCCGCCAAACTAACTAACTACGATACAGTTGCCTAACTTAATTCGTCTAACTACGATACAGTTGCCTAACTTAATTCGTTGTCAAAAAACTAACAAGCAAGAGGAGTCCATGGTGAGATAATTTGTCAGATGTTGGAGAATTCACAAGGAGATGGTCCCAAATTCCAATCCTATCAACCATGTTCAGTTTTTCGGAAAAGATGCTTTTGACAAGAGAGGAAATAAAGCGTTCAGTTTCAGAAGTTATTGAGAAGTATTTTCGGAAGTTTGTGTTCGGTGAAATGCAGATCCATGTAAGGGATGCAGTGATTACTTTGATTGGTGAAGGCCGCAGGGGATTGCAGGTCGATCACACTTTATTGGAAGGAGTTTTGGGTATTTTAGTAGATATTGGAATGGATGTATATGCGAATGAAATTGAAGTGCCCTTGTTGGAAGATACTGTAGATTATGTTCAAAGAGCTGGTTCATGGAGTTTAGGGGAGAATTCGTGTATGGATTACCTGTTGAAGGCTGGGGAATGTATGCAACGTGAGGAGGAAATAGCTGCCCTTTATTTGCATAGGAGTAGGGAGAAGTTGTTGGAGATGGTACCAAATGAACTCCGTTCAAGTTAAAAGACCCAACTTCTTGAAAATATGGGTCCTTGTTGTTGTGCCCTTCTCAGGGGTGACAACAAACATGATATTTCAAAGCTTTATAGTATGTTTTGTAGAGTACCTGAAGGTTTGGAAACAATGGTAAATGCTTTCAAAGAGCATGTAATTAGAGACTGCACTCCACTAGTTATGAGGGATCTGGATGCTATAACTGAAAAGGCAGGGAGAAGGGATACAGGTGGGATGCAAGAAGAAGTTGCATTTGTAAATACATTTTTGGAATTGAGTGACAAGTTTGTGGAGGACATTATCCATGTCTTTCGTCACAATGCTCTTTTGCATAGAGATTTAAATGAAACATTTGTAGAAATCTGTAATAAAAGAGTGGTAGGAAACACCAGTGAAGAATTCCTGGCCATGCTCTGTGACATGGTACTTAGAAAGGGTGGCAGTAGTAAAAGATTAAGATCTGATGAGATTGAGGGTATTCTAGAGAATGTCACTACATTTCTGAAATATGTGAATGATAATGATCTCTTTGGGGAATTCTATAGAACAAAGTTAGCTAGTCGACTACTGTATGATAAAAGTACAGATAATGCTCATGAGCTGAGCATGTTGTTAAAACTAAAGCAGCAAATTGGTAATCAATTGACATCAAAGATGGAGAGTATGGTTAAAGATATGTTACAAGCAGAGGTGAACCAAGCTAGCTTTAAGGCATAGCGACTAATAATCCAAATATCCATCCTGGAATAAACTTGGATGTCAGCTTATTGAATTTCACATTTTGGCCCCCTTTCAAATCTTCTGAACCTAGTTTGCCCTTGGAGATGATTAAATGTGTGAACGCATTTAAAGAGTTTTATTCTACATACACTCACATCTACAGCTTACATGGCTATATTGCACAGGGACCTGTAATGTCATTGGCAAGTTTCAAGCTGAGCAAATAGAAATGGTAGTAACACCTTACTATGAAATTTTATTATTATTGTTTAACAGCTCCCAAAAGTTGAGTTATTTAGACATCAAAGCTGGACTGAATTTGAGAGATGAGGATCTTGGGAGGCTGCTACATTCTATTGTATTTGCCAAGTATAAAATGTTGCTCAAGGAGCCTGATGCAAAAGAAATATCTCTCAGCGATACTTTTGAAATCAATTACAGTTTTACAAATAGAAAAGAGAAGATTAAGATCCTACTCCCAACCGAAGATAAAAAAGAGAAGAAAAAGGTCATTGAGAATGTTGATATGAATAGATATCACGAAATTTGTGCCTTAATAGTCCGCATCGTGAAGAGCACAAAGTCTTTGCATTATGAACAACTAATGAATGAATGCAACGAGCAACATGGAGGGATGTTCGGGATAAATGCAAAAGTATTTAAAAAAATATTGAAAATTTGATTACAGGGGACTACTTAGAGAGAGATAAGAAAAATTTCAATATATTAAAATATATTCCTTGAAAAGAAGTCAATTGGGATTATCTCTAGTGGTGGTGAAGAACTATTATCATCCTCCCTCTCCATCCAAGTTCAATTTTTTGCTATTGACATGTTGAGCTTTGATATTTTGATTATTATTGTTGTAAAGTGAGTATAGCTGTGGACTATTATTGTTGTATTGAGTATAACTATGGACTGAGGTTTAATGTCTTGATGATTATTGTTGTAAGTATAACTGTGGACTGAGGTTTAATGTCTTGATGATTATTGTTGTGAATTATTGTTGTAAAGTGAGTATAATTGCATTTTTGCTAATGACATGTTGAGCTTTGATATTTTCATTATTATTGTTGTAAAGTGAGTATAACTGTGGACTATTATTGTTGTATTGAGTATAACTATGGACTGAGGTTTAATGTCTTGATGATTATTGTTGTAAATTATTGTTGTGAGTATAAATGTGGACTGAGGTTTAATGTCTTGATGATTATTGTTGTGAATTATTGTTGTAAAGAGAGTATAATTGCATTTTTGCTAGTGACATGTTGAGCTTTGATATTTTGGTTATTATTGTTGTAAAGTGAGTATAACCATGGACTATTATTGTTGTATTGAGTACAACTATGGACTGAAGTTTAATGTCTTGATGATTATTGTTGTAAATTATTGTTGTGAGTATAACTGTAGACTGAGGTTTAATGTCTTGATGATTATTGTTGTGAATTATTGTTGTAAAGTGAGTATAACTGCCTTTTTGCTAGTGCCATTTTGAGCTTTGATATTTTGATTATTAGTGTTGTAAAGTGAGTATAACAGTGGACTATTATTGTTGTATTGAGTATAACTATGGGTTGAGGTTCAATGTCTTGATGATTATTGTTGTGAGTATAACTATGGGCTGAGGTTTAATGTCTTGATGATTATTGTTGTGAATTATTGTTGTAAAGTGAGTATAAATGCGGACAAAGATTGAGAAAGACTCTGATTATATTTGTATTGGTTTATCTATTTTTATTAGAGAATAAAGCATAATTTTTTATTTATATAATTTGTATGATTCTTCATTACTTAAATCCATATTCTCATTAATTGATTGAAAATAGATATGAATGGATAAATAGGTGTAAGGTTTAGTACATGCAATGGTAATTTGACAATTTATGAAACTATCTAAAACATAAACAAATGTAAAGATTGAGTGAAACAAATGTGAGACCAAAAAAGAACTGAATGAAAAAAATAGAATTGGAGAGAAATGGTGAGAAAGGACCTCCCCTTAACCTATGTGCTCTCCCTATTTCCTCCTCACCTGTATACTCAATAAGTATTTTGATCAAGACGGGAAGAGGCATGAAAACTCTAAGAGTAATGTAACCACTATTGCCAATCCTCCAGTTGAAGCTGGTTTACTTATTTTGGTTTCCACAAGCTTTTCTCTTGTACGCCTGCACAAACATCAATTTATTCAGCCAACTCCATGGATTTTCATAATTGGACTGGAACCAGACATCTTGTACCAAGCTCGTGAGTGTTTATTTGCAGTTAGTTGTTTTGAAGGATGTGCTCAGAATGTTTGACAAAATATGTGATAGAGGTGGAAATATTTTTATATCGAGCATGATGATCAAAGAGAATGCCAGAAATGAGTTCTGTGGGGAAGCCCTTGAGCTTTTATTACCAAATGCAAGGAGCAGAATCAATGCAAATAATTCACCTTTCCCTGTGTACTAAATGCTTGTGTAGGCTTATTGGCTATGCAAGAGGGATAGAATATTCTTAGTCACATAATTAGAAGTGGGCTTGAACGGAATTTCTTTTTGGAGGATTGTCTGATAGATATGTATGCCAGACATATCTATCAAGGGCATGTTGCAGATTCAACTATCATATATAATTTGGCAGCTATCAAAAGGTTCAAGCAAATATTATTGTCAGTGTTTCTGAGCTTTATATGAATGAACAAAAAGATACAAGGGAGAGAACAGGGCTAAGGAAAAAAAGAAATGGAACATCTTATTAGTGAAACTTTCAAGGGTCCTCATTCAGTGGAATCTTTTAACCTTAAAATAGGGCTACATGGATTTCAAGGGCTTAGTCCTAGGGGGTCTTCATCTCATGGGACAGATAATGAATTCGACATGAACTATGCAGTGGCAAGGGTAGTGTCACCATACCCTTCTTTGGAAAGACACATATCTCTTCCTAACCTTTTTCCGTATCTATGGTCAGCAAAAGATGCGCATCGCTAGTAACCAACTCACTCTTGCTAAGGGTGACATTGTCAATCTTATCACAGCTGCAGCTGACGAGGTAGGAAAAGCATTATTCGTTGAAAAGATCAATCCCTATCTGTGTTGCAATGCTCCTGATAAAGATGACCATGGAATAAAACACCACCACCAAGAATGCGTTCTATTCCTGATGGTGGGGGACTTTGTGACAACAACCATTTTGAAATGCCTAGAGTGGCTGAAGGCGATTCAAGAAACCATTTTCTCTCAGTATAACAAGCTGTCTATGATTGTCGCTGTACGTGACGAAGATGAAAGCGATGACGATTTCAGTTCTAATAAGGACCTATTCAGCATGCACTTTCGCAAATTATCAACTTCTCTAAAGCGCGAGACCAGCACAACATCAGCAAGAAGCAGCTTTTCCACTCATTTCTTTTAGCACGGACTAGTTGTTTACTAGCATAGACAACACCATTTCAAACCTCACCCAAGTAAAAAACTGGTTCAATCAAAGACAGCTCTGAAACAATAGCTGATCAAGAACAGTGTATCGATGCAGCATCTCTATTAGCTACAGAAAGATAGTGTGTAAACAGCTTGAGTACAAGGGTGAAGTTGTTCATGACGTGCAGAATTCTTGTGATAATTCTGAACCTCTTGTACCTTCAACCGAAGATGCAATAAATGTGCTGAGGAATGTTGATTCAAATGTTGAGGAACTTGACACTAAAATTGCTGATTCTACCATTCATGAGTCCAGTGGCCCCAGCGAATGACAAGGTAACGACTTCAGTAGAAATTTGGGTTGGGGATTGATTGGTTGCAGTGAAATATTCGAATGGTGCTTCAGATGATGCTCCAAATTTTGTCAAATTGAATGCAAATTGCCGATTTCACAGCATCCTTTCAGATTATGAAGGCAAAGGCACAATGTACTTTAAAACTGGTGGCTTTGCAAGAAATCTTAATGATGGCAATTATGTATTTGTTGAACGACAGGACCCTACCGTGAAAATTGATGGACAACGAGTTGCAATTGAAGAGATGGAATACATTTTGATGTAGGAGATGTTGCAGTTTATTTTCATCTTGGTAGAGAGGACATCATCCATATCATACCTTACATTGCCATAAAAGGAACCGATCGGTTTTTTATGTCTGGTTTTATTGAGAAAGAAAAGTTCCACGGCCACTTGAATGCGGACAATGGAAAGACTTGCATGCCTCATTAAGGAGCTGGTTAGAGGAAAAATTACCTGCTGTAAAGATCCCTTACAATTTTTCTTTTTTAAATTGTAGCATTGCCATGATTATGCATCATTGCTTCAAGTCGAACCTTCTGTTTTGGAAACAAAAAGGGATTCTGATGGAATCCATTTAAATGCAAAAAATATATCCAACATGAAATTGTACAAAAGAAAATAGTAAGGAAACTACTATTGATGCAGAGATCTCAATGAATCTAACATAACAAATTTGAATGTTGGTAGAAGGGAACAAAAGCCTAATCTTCCCAATTTGAATTCACTGAAAGTTGAGTTAGAAACAGTGCATTCATGCAATGGCTCTGTATCATTGGCTGTGGGCTATATCGATAATGCTGGTAACAATGTGAGTACAACAGATCACAAATTTTGTGAGATGGATAATAATGCAGTGATTATTGAAAATGTAAGGCCATGTCATAGCAGTTGGCTTGAGGAAGACAATTGTGACAACCTTCCTGAGGATAATGTACAGATTATAATGTAGTTTGCAATGTCATTGATAACAGCGAAAGAATAAGCAAACAATTGACAATCAGAGAGAATCAGAAGGGTCCAGAAATTGTAGAGGATAACAGAGGGAAAGCCATTTCCTTTCTTGTTGGTGCAGGGATAAGCAAGACGAGCATGGAAATGAAATGCTTGTCAGTGAAAGTCTAGTTCGGGATGATAGCCAGAAAAGTGAGGATACAAAAGCTTTAAATAATTTCTTACAACATACGAATGATTCTGATCAAATTGACACTTTACAATCAAGTTTGACAACTTCACCTTTAAAACCTCTCAATAGAGTGGAACCTATTGACTGCATACAAAGAACCTCTTGACTGCTATAGAGATTGGAAATGGCACATGTGAGGACAAACTACCTACCAAACACCTCAGAAACAATAAACACAGGGATATAGCTCATTAAAATCCAATTGCTTGACAACATTTATGAAACCTGTCAAGAGAAAGGATCCATTCGATAATTTTAAAGACCTGACTGTTCTCCATGGCAAACCATGAAGAAGGTGCATATTGATGTGTGCGCACCGAGGCACAAACAATTTGGCCGTGAAGTAAGTTCACTAGAAGTTCTACTCGAAGCGGTGGTTATTTCATCTGACGATCAAAGTGATCTTGATTTCTCCAAAAAGGAGCATGACTATGGAAGTAAGGGTTTTATCAGGCATCATAGTGATCATGTTTGTTGGGTCAGGTTTGCAATTCCAAATGAAATTTGGTTTGCATTAAGAGAAATCATGAATATATATAGAAAGGGAGATTATTGAGATTCATCTTCTAATGTCTCTTCATTTTCTTTATTTTGTTATTTACAATATTTACACTAATTTCTCAATCCCTTAGGATTAGGTGTCAACATTCTCCCTTTAATCAGAAGGGATGTTGGTGAGTTCAATCATCATTATGAATCTTTCAAACTTTTATCTTCTATGCATGTAGCTGCCACATATTCAGCCTAAATTGTGGAATATGCTAGAATTGACTGTTTGTGTGACCTCCATAAGACTTCTCTTGATCCAAGACTCATAATATAACCTTAACTAGATACTTCAAATTCTTTATCTCCATCGAAATTTGAATCAAAGTATCCAATCAAGTTGAAGCCATCCACCTATGTATACTTGAGTCCAAAGTCTTTAGTTCCTTTCAAGTATTTTAGAACAATATGTGCAGCAAATCAATGACCATCACAAGACTTTTGCATAAGCCTAGAGAGGATTCCAATAGAAAATGAAATGTTTGGTCTCGTAGTAGTTAGATAGTTGAGACTTCCTACGAGCTATTTGTATTTTGTTGCATTTTCAAATTATTTTCATTTAGTGGATGTAAGCTTTAAATTTTGTTCCATTGGAGTAGTCAAAGAATTGCACTCAACCATGCCAAATTTATTCAACAAATCTCTGATGTACTTTTGAGAGAGGAATATAAATTTCAGATGTTGGGTTACTTCAATACCAAGATAGTAGTGAACATATCCCAAATCTATCATTTCAAAACATTTCCTTAATTCATTCTTTATGGATGCAATGTAATTCTCATTGTTTCATATCATCAAAGATCATCTACATACACCACAATATATACAATTCTTTTTCCAACTTTCTTGACAAACAAAGGTGCATCATCAAGATCATAGTGTTTGAAATTTAGTTTTAGAAGATGCTTAGTCAATTTCTCGTACTAGGCTCGTGGTGCTTGTTTGAGGCCATACAAGGATTTGACAAGTTTGCATAGTTTGTGGTCCTCACTCTTCACAAAAAATCTTTCTAGTTGGAACATAAAAACATTCTCTTTCATGTCTCCATTCAAGAAAGTGGTTTTTACATCCATTTGATGGACTTTCCAACCGTTCTAAGTTGTCAAGGCAAAGAGAGTCTAGATGGAAGCCCATTTTGTTGTGGGGGCATCCATTTCCTCATAATTGACCCCTTCTTTCTGTGCAAAACCTTTTTCCATGAGCCTAACTTTATTCTTGTTAAGCAAACCATTTGCTTTATTCTTGTTCTTGAAGACCCACTTGTAGCCCGTCGGTTTGGTTCCCAATGGGGGATCGACGAGCTTCCAACTGCCATTCTTTATCAACGCATCATATTCCTTTTGCATCGCTTCTTTCCATTCATCATGTGAATCAACTTCTTTAAAGGAAGTTTGTTCGAAATCTATAGAAAAATTTAATTCACAATCATAAGAAACATCCATATCAACAAGTAAATCAAAATTGTCTACATCACCTCCATTCTGTCTAGCAGAGCTGCTTGTCATTGTCTTTCCAACCTCATGAGGATGAACACTTTCAAGTGTCTTTGTGAGTCATTTTGTAGGACCTTTTTGAGAGGACTCATGTTGTTCAGTTAACTGAGATGGGGTTGAATGAAGATTTAGCCTCCCAATTCTCTCAATCACATCACTCAAAGTGTCTTCTTGATCAGTGGCTAGAGCTCCATGAAGGGGAGAGAGTGCTTTAGAAGGAGATTGCACAAATTGATCAAGTATAGTGATCCCCCCTTCAAGATGTGGAATCTCATTATTAAATTCTTGAAAAAAAATTGCATGCCCAAATCTGTCCAAGTGATCAAGCTACCGCTCAACAACATTGTCAGTCTAGGAAGATTTAGGAAATATCACATCTCTAGATATTATAAACTTCTTATTTACTTCATCATAGAGACGCTATGCTTTGGAGGTATCTCAATATCCCAAGAAGATACGTTTCTGACTCCTTGCACCGAGTTTGTTTCTCTGTTCCTTAGGTATTAAGGCATAATAGGTGGAACCAAATTTCATAGCGAGTCGTGTTTTTTAGAGCATAGAACAACATCAACACATAGAATTACATCAACCCAAAACATCAATTTTATATCTTTTTTAAACATCATTGAACGTACCATATTTAAGATTGTCTTGTTCATTCTTTCAGCTACACCAATTTGTTGAGGATTATAAGACACAGTTGTTCGATGTTTGATCCCATGTTGATAAAGATAGTTTTCAAATTCATTTGAAGTATATTCTTTTCCATTATGAGTGAGAATATAGCCAATATGAAATTGTGTATCATTTTGAATGCATGCATGAAAGTTCTTAAAAGTTTCAAAAGCTTCATATTTGTTCTTCAATAGATGTGCCCAATACATTCTCGTGTAGTTAGCAATAAATGCCATCATGTATTTATTACCATTTGGAAAAGGAACAGGCATAGGGCTTGTTATAGACATATTTGGGCACTGCAAGCCCAATCCTATATGTCCATAAGCCAAGGGCTTCTAAGTCCCTAAAAATGTTGTTTCATACTCTAAACAAACAAGGTCAACTGATTACATCATCTCCCATAAATTCTCCATGAAAACCTACTCAGAACTCGTCAAAACTAGACCATCTCACCTGCTCCATGGTCAAAGTGCAGTGCATCCCACCTAATGCACACGGGAGGTGCGATGCATACCGAAAAACCCTTCTATTGGGTGCGATGGGCGAGAGTAGACAAATGGTAGAGACAGTTTGCAAGGTGGATGATCATGGAATCTTCCAAAAACTTCTCCTATGACACTTGCCTCTCTGAATTCGCCCAGGGATGAGTAAGAGATCATGAAATATCCAAGTAGAAGCAAGAAATATCAGTGGAATGACACTAATCAAAAACCCAGAGCTCACTCACACCTCTACAAATATCTATATATGGATCCCTCATCCTAGAGATCGAGGAGGCTGGAATCTTGTATTTTGTAAGGAAGTGTTGTTGGTAACTATCGCTTTCATCGTAAGTTGGGTGATTCCTCCTCTTTGAGACGACAAGTGCCAGTATGGACTTGTGCTCCCAAGTACCGTCGAGTATATATTGGGAGACCATAATAGGCTATATCCTTTATCCTGAGGAAGCCATGTCTGTCTCCCTATCGATCACAATGCACTGAACAAAACATTCGGAAAGATGATTGTCGTACTGTAAAAAGTATTCTGTAGTTTTGCGATTGGTTTGGTAATCCCTCTGTCTAAATTTCTAGAGTATTCACTTTCATTCATTTTCAGACTCCTTAACAGAAAAGGTCCATCTGAGCACTTGTCACTTCAGGCTCATTAAAAATCGAAGGTGACTAGAGTCATCTTTAGCTTTTTCTCGACTCCTAAAAATTGAAAAAGCAAGTTGTGTCAAAGCCTCGTAAAATTCATTTAATTCGGAATAAAATTTTCCCCTTTTTATTTTGAGTTAATCAAGTAATCTGCAATCATGGAAGAAAGTCAATCGAAACCCCATCATTCGTGGAGACTAATGAGTTAACCGTCCTTGACTCTGGAAACGAAACCATTCCGGGCCAAGCGAACTCATTTACGTGGGTCAAAGTCTCATAATTTGTTTGAAACTTGTGTTTCGACATCCTGAGAGACTCCAGTTACTCCAACCATTTCTGGTAACCCTGCCTCTACAAAAGAAGTTCCACAGTCATAAGAGGACATTAGAACTGATCCTAGTGTAACGGTAAACACTTCTATTCCTAAACCAACTCCATCTAGGGCCGATTCGGAAGGCGTTACCCTCCAGCATTTGTCACTGCAGAGTCTATACCTTCTTCGGCACCAGAAATATTTTACGGACCTGACGGTCTTCCTCTCCCACACTGGATTGCTGCCATATGGGGGGCAATATGCTCTTTCATTGTTCCTTAGGGAGAACAACCATATGAGAGTTCACAACTGAATTCGGGTCATGGTGGAATTACATCCAGTGGTTGGGTTCCAATACTGCTTCAACAGCCAAGAATTGTATATTCAATGCAACCAAGTCTACTAGTGTCAAATATCACCACTACACTCGCTATTGTAATGGTGTCACAAGTACAAATGCTGCATGTTGTATGTCAACCTCAAGTTTCTCAGGTTGTAATACAACAACGTCTTGTCTCCACCACACAACCACAATCATCGATTAGTGGCTCCTTAAATGGAGTGACTCGGGCTCAAACTGGTACTATTACCCCTCATCTTGGTCAAACATCCAGTATTGGACAACAGAAAATGGCTTCGCAGCCATGGCTAGTGCAATATCAACAACCGCAATTCCATCAAGCTAACTGAGGACCTGAGCAACAAAACTTTGCGGGTAATGGGCAACCGTATATTTAAAACGGTCAACATCAATCATATCATAATGGTTATGCCCATCAACCTTATCAAAGTTATCAACATCAATTACATTATGCTAGTATGCAAAGATCCATTACATAGGCAATCCCATTTTATCGTGGGTATGCTTCGCCGAACCTGAATCAATAGTTGCCCTTCGTGATGACTTTAGAGTTACCAGATCTAAATCAGCTAAAAAACGGTCCAATTGCTTATGCCCTTTGGTGGTTGGCGATTCCTTATAAACTTCCGTGAGATATTCCTAAATTCAATGGAAATCTGGGTGAAGATCCATCGAATCATGTGATGACCTTTCATCTATGGTGTTCGTCCAACACTCTAAATGATGATTTGATTCCGGTTTGCCTTTTCCAGCGAACGTTAACTGGTATGACAGCGAAATGGTACATTGAATTTCCTAGAGCTTCATTCGATAACTTCAGCGCCCTTTCCACGACCTTTTTAACCCATTTTCAGCTACCCATGAGGTACGAAATAAGAACAGAGCTTCTTACCAATTTTAAATAGAGGACAACGACTCACATATCTTACCATATTCATGAGTGGCAACGTTGTCGTCGAATGGTAAAAACATATGTACCTGATCAGCTGCTAGCTGAATAGTTTATTAAGTCATTGTTACCTTCTATTACAGAAGATGTGGCTAAAGGGGGGGTTTTCACTGAAGAGCAAGTCATTTTTCGTGTGCAATATCTAGACTTGATCTATACTCAGTCTCGCACGCTCTATGACAAAATCTCTGATGCTCCTAGACAAGAGTTTTCCATTCCTCCTACTCCTAAATCAAATAAATACTCTCATGCCGGAAATGGCGTGATAGGTACTGTTGCGGAGGTAAATCCCCTCTGCGGACAGAGGTGGATCCCACTAGCCCCACAGGGGTCTAGCAACAATCAATCACGCTGCATGCAAGTTCCTAACTATACAATTTAGAAGTCGATCAGGGAGACCAACCTGGGATCCAACGCTGTTTGCTGTGGGAGAAGTGTCGATCCTGTCCTCTAGCTCTGGCCGGTCGCTATCCTTGCGCTCTACGCACGGACACCTGCACAAATGAAGAACAACCCACAAACAAGCATAAAATCCGAAATCGTACAGCTATATATCAGTCAAGCAGGATACAATTCAAATATTACCAGTAGAACACATGAATGGAACCATAATAACAGTCGCTTATCATTAATAGAAAAGAGAGAAGAATTACAACCACTTAAGGCTTGACGCTGCAAATCTCCTCTAGCTGGGTCGGCATTCAGTCTGACATGTCTTGCAAAGTCACTTTCTCTCTCCACAATCCGGCAGCATAACCTCTCTTTCATCTCTTAGCTCAATACTATCTCCCTCTCACTAGCTTGTTCACTCTTTGCACTATTAACACTAGCCTCCAAAAACTAGCCCGTTCAATATGGGGAGACAGGCCTTTATAGATGGGGGGAGAGGAGATATGCATTGTATGTGGACACATTCTGAGTTTTTGGTAATGTCCCAAAATAACCATTGAGTTGAGTTGCCTTAGATAGAAAAGCCGACGCCCGGCTGCTTTTATGGGCTTTTTCCTTCAGGGAACTGGGTGAGTCACGGAGGAAAAAGCATTCTAGCATGCGCTGGCCAAAAATCATGCCCAAATTGTGTGGCGCGGGCCGTGCTCTGGGACAGAGCGTCTATGGGCGCGCCCTCTTTGTAGGAACTGAGCCATTGGCACGGGTTAGACACTGCGGACCCGCGCTAATGGAAAAAGGGCATCTTCCAAGGTTAATCTTCAGAGGGTGTCTTCAGGGTTATTGAACTTCATACTCAGGAAACCTCAATGCAAGTGTTTTCAAGTTATGTCACTGGTCACAGGTCCGTAAATGTGTCCTCCAATGTGTGACAGCGGGGGGGTAACAACGACGGTGACCAACGGTGACAAATTACTGCGTAACAGATGCCCCCTAAAGCATGAGCCTTGAGAAAGAGAGAGAGGTGAAGTGCTTTACAAGATCATATCGAACTGCCGCCGAGAATATGCATGGAGAGATACAGTATGATAGTTCAAATACATGATGTATGCGGTATGGGCGCAGCCATCCATTGACAGAGTACATAATAATCAAGATCCGTAGTATGGACGCAGCCATCTAGTTGGGATCGATGAATAGACTCCGGTATGGTCGCAGCCATCCAGTGAAAGAGTCATGTATAAAAATCACGCCTGGATTACAACAGACACAATCCTGGGTCTTGCGGTCCATCTCGACCCGAACACGAGTACAAGTCTAAGCACGTGAACATGTAAGCTGAAGTCGAACATGCTTGGACATCGTCTGATTACCAGTCAATAATGAAAACTGTTAACAGACGCGAGAGGTACCACCAATAATGACAATGGCCCTCAAGGTACTACAGGTACAGTCTACGGCGTGTGAATGCATGAGCCGATGTCGAACACCCGTAGAATTATCCGATCGGAGGCCAATAACAAAAACCTCTCGTCAAATATGAAGAACCTGCCATTAAGGCATGCAGGCTCCAAGGTACCGGAAGGGGGTCTCTAGGCCACTTTCCTGGATAATGAGCTGAAGTCGACAGGAAGTGGTCTTTGTCGAAGGCGGGCCATAATGTTTCCCACATCATCGACGCGAGACGGGAAGATACAATGTTGTGAAATGAGATTGATGAACTATCAAGCGGAGGCGGTTTTCTTTTCGCAGAGGTGAACTTCTCTTGAACATATTGACGGCACGACAGTGAAGTTGGCAGTATTTGACATCACTAGATCAGAGGTCATGATGACGAGGTAGTGAGCAGATGAGAGGTCAAATAGGATCACCCAAAACCCACGGAGGCAAGTGAAAGGCCAAATCAGATATACCCACCCTGACGCGAAAGCAGAGGAGTGCCATGTTCAAGAGCGACATACTGCCGACATGACTTATGATTATGGTTCCAAAATTTTTTCTTTTTTCCCCGCCATTTCTGGCGAGTACCCCGATTATTTTTTAACAAGCTGATGGGGATAGCATATGCTTGTTGTGTAAGTTCGACCTTCGGTCGAATCAAACCTAGTAAAAGTTTAACGAGCCCTAGGGAGGAGAAGCTCAAGTCTCGTCATAATGACGAGTCCAATGTCGTCAGGGTTTAACGAGTCCGACATAGGTAAAAACTCGGAGTCTTTTTCATGTTTAGAGAGTTTGAAAAAGACACGGAAAAGAAAACTCCAGAGGTCCTTTTTCGTAAAGTTGTGTCTCTCGGGTCCGAAAAAGTGTAAAATGATACCCGAAAGAACCGCCCGATCGTTACGACCGAGGAGTACTTTTCATGAGTAGTGACTCTGATCTGAAAAAGTAAAAAAGGGATCAAAATCACATCGTTTCGCAACCATTAACGATTTTGAAACGACAAAAACCCGGTAATCTTTTAGTGTTTAAACAGTCGATAAAAGAACTTAAAACGATTGCCTCTTGGTAATTGTTTAACAAGCCAAGAGGGACGACTCGGCAATTCCGCTTTAAGGTCAGGAAAAGAGCTGAAAGCGGACCATCATTTTTATTCGCATTAACGAGTCAAAAGTGAAAAAAATACTCGGCAATCTCTTCATATTTTACGAGTCAGAAAAGAGCTTAAAGGTGACTCGGGCATGGGTTCATTTTTACACAAGCTTGAACCGTAGAGAACTCTGCTTGGATTCGGTTTCATGTTTACAAAAGCTTTAAACGAAAAACTATGCTTGTTA
>APFE030619957.1:6291-24081 GCA_000404065.3 Pinus taeda
ATCAATAGTTTGTTTTGAGAGAGCCCTCTCAGGTTAGGGAGGCTAATCCCTAGCTAAAAGCCTGGTCTGAAACAGTTAGATAAGGTCTTACTGATTAGCAGCCATCAGTACTGGTTTTGTGACAATAGTTAGAATGTGTTTTGTTTTTGAATGCATGTCAGGATTCTTGGACATGTTGATGGCACTTGTGTTATCATAGAAGATGGGAATAGGCTCACTGAATTGTACTTGAATATCTTGCAAAGTTTGTTTCATCCAAAGGACTTGAGTACAATAAGCTTCTTCTAAAATGTATTCTTCTTCCACTGTAGATAACGAGATTGAGGTTTGCTTTTAACTCAACCATTATACGAGACAACCACCTAGATAGAATGCTGCTCCACTAGTACCCTTATGATCATCAATTCTTCCTGCCGAATCTGCACCTATAAAGGCTTGAATAATGAGATTGTTTCCCTTGGGATACCACAAGCCATATTCTGTTGTGCCCTTTAGATATCGAAGAATTATTTTGACGGCAATAATATGTGATTCTTTTGGTGCTGTGTAGAATCTTGCTACTTGTCCAACTGCTTGCATAACATCTGGTCGGGAGGCTGTTACATATAGAAGACTACCAATCATAGATCTGTACAACCTCTAATCGACATCCATAGATGAGTCTTCTATGCTCAATTTGTAACCTGTTACCATCGGAGTAAGGACGAGTTTGCAATCTTCCATTTTGAATTTCTTGAGCATTTCCTTGATGTACTTGGCTTGACATATAAATATTCCTTTATCTTGCTGAGATATGTAAAGCCCTAAGAAGTATGTCAACTCACCAAGTAAAGACATTTGAAACTCACTTTGCGTCTTTGTAGCAAAGTTCTTACTTAGTCGACCATCATTGCTACCAAACATTATATCATCCACATATACCTCAATGTTTGTTAAATTATCCTTATCTATTTGTACGTAAATATTGCTATCAACGGTACCTTTCTTGAACCCTTGTTGACCTAGATATCTGTCAAGATGAGCATACCATGTTCTGTGAGCCTTCTTGAGACCATACAAATCCTTCTTTAACCTGCAAACATAGTATTCTTTTTCTGATAGTAGAAAACATTCAGGTTGTTCGATGTAAACATCTTCTTCTAATTTTCCCTTCAGAAATGTGGATTTAACATCCATTTGGTAGACTTTCATTTTTCTTGAGCATGCATAGGCAAGAAACATCTGGATGGCTTCCATTTTGGAAACTAGTGCAAATGTTTCATTGAAATCAATTCCTTCCACTTGTGCATAGCCTTTGCAAACCAATCTTGCTTTGTTTCTGGTAACCTTTCCATCTTCATTCAATTTGTTCCTAAACACCCATTTAGTCCCAATGACATTTTTATCTTTTGGTCATGGAACTAATTCCCAACTGTTATTCTTCACATTTTGATCCAATTCTTCATTCGTAGCTTCTACCCAATGTTCATTCTGGCTGGCTTCCTCAATACTACTAGGCTCAAAGGTTGCTAGAAAAGCAATGTGAGCTTGTTGTGATGAATGAAGTTGTCGATCTTTTCTTGTTCCAATTCCTCCATTTATGTCACCAATTATTTGATTTGATGGATGATTCTTTTGAATCCATTCTTTTGTTCTATTTGGAGGAGCTTCTTTTTGTTGTTCCTGTATATCTTGTTGATAATTATTTACTTCTTCTTGGTTGATAGTTGCTTCTTGTTCTAGAATTTTATCTGTACCTTTTTCAGCCTGTCTCAAGCTTCAAAGACTCTAGATCCTCATCATTATTTGTTAGAACACTATCTTCGTCAAATGTAACATTTATTCTCTCCACTATCTTTGTTCGTCTTAGATTATAGCATTTATAGGCCTTTCTTTTGCATGAGTAACCAACAAAGATACCTTCATCAACACGCGATTCAAGCTTACCCAACTTTTGATCTTCTCTTTTGATATAGCATTTGCTTTCGAAGATTTTGAAATATTTTACATTAGCCAGTTTTCCTTTCCATAATTCATATGGGGTCTTATTGAAATTATTTCTGAGAATACTTCTGTTGATAATGAAGACTACCGTATCAATTTCTTCAACCCATAATTTTTCATCCAATTTTGAGTCCTTCAACATTGTTCTATCCATTTACTATACAGTTCTGTTCTTTCTTTCAACAACTCGATTTTGCTGAGGTGTTCATGCTATTGAAAATTGTCTTTTTATTCCATTTTTGTTACAGTATTTCTGAAATAATTTGGAAGTGAATTCTCCGCCATTATCTGATCTTAGACACTTTATTTTTAAATCAGTTTCATTTTTGACCAACTCCTTTGTTGACACCTAATCCTTGTGATTGGGTGAATTTATGGAAATAGATAAACAAGAAATATGAACAGTCATTGGGAGATTAACTGAACAGTCTCTCCCTCATGTATATAGTGAAGACCTACCTGATGGAGTAAAATAAACAAATCATTTTTGCCTTATGGAGTTATTGCCTGGCCTGACATGGTATCAGAGCCAACTCCTTTTTTTTAGCTCTTATGTCCCTTGTAACTCCCTTGTCTGTTCTCCATATACCTACATTGCTCCTCCATACAACTAGCTGCACCCTCTGTCTGCCATATTCCATATATTCAAACCTGCCCCCTCCATAGTCGCTACTAGGTCTAAACGCTGCATTATCTGCGTCCTTTGAGCTCTGCGTTAGAAGAATTTTCTTTTGAGGGGACAAGTCATGGTTCTTAGATTCCTTTGACTGTGTCTTGCAACTCAACCAGCTTGTTTCTCAACTCTTCCCTGCTAAAGAATTCATTTAATTTTTCAAACCTAGCGTTCTCTGCTTCTAACTCAACGTTCTTTTCTCTGATAAACCAACCAGCTCGACCTATTAGCCTCTTGCACACTTCCAATTTCTGGCTCAAATTTGCAGTCTCTTTTAGCACAACATCATCTGGCATGAAATCTAGTAGCAGTTCACCAAAATACTTGACAAAATATCAGCATTCCTCTGCTTTAAGTTGCTCCAGGATATCCTCCTCCTTTGCGTTGGCAATATCAACCCTAAAACTTTTGTCGTTTTCTTGCTTCCTTTTGCATTTTCTGGAGCTTGGGTTGCTTTGGGAAGCAGGAGAGCTCTGAATCTTCAAATCGCTTGTCATCTTCAGTAGTGAAAGTATGTGCCTTGATATGCGCTGCAGATTGCTTGTCATCTTGTAGCAGCTAGTTTTGAACGCTACCCCAAGTTACTGGATAGAACGATATGGTATATACAGTGAGCGTGGAGATGTGGTGACTTGCCACTCATGTGTTTTTTTTTGAAAACACATTTTTTTTAATATATATAATCTGACCATACATGGAATGTTGGTATATCACTAATATATGGTGGAGATGTGGGGTATCGCTCCATGATATATCGCTATTGCTGTAATGATGTGTTCTGGCAGCGATATTTTTTGTGATTGTTCTCGTTGTTGATGAGATTTTATGGATGCATACACAGAGAATATATTTTTTCCACCTTTGTTGGCAATACTGAGGTCTGTAATAGGTGAAGATTGATATTTGCGATGTACATTGAAGTACACTCTCCCGTGTATCAATGGAGTTATCTTGTTTAACACTGCCATATAGGTGCTGTTTAAACATTGCCATATTCTATACCTTAATGTTGTGCAGATGAATGCAAATTGACATTTGAATTTTCTATCCCATCATATCAGATGTATATTTTTTCCCATTAGGAGTAAAATTTTGCAACATAAGTGTTTGTTACAGAATGCATTCAATCATATCCATGGTGGGAATAGTTCTCACTGGCAAGGAAAACTATCCTGAATGGTCCTGGATGATAAAACACACCCTCATTGTCAATGAGTTGTGGAAAGGAGTGTGTGTTGGAGACAGAGACAATGAACCAGTATAGCCTACCTCAGACAAAGAGCTTGTCATTTGGGAAAACAAGAACATAAAATCTTATGTATTAATCGTAGCATCTGTAAATGAAGAGGTGAGTCGCCATATGTCATCATATTCAACTGCCTTTGAAGCTTTACAAAAGCTGAAAGAACTCTATGACTCACATTCTACACTTGAAGTTGTTCAACTCATGATTAAACTCTTCACTCTTGAATTGCAAAATAATGATCCTCTTGCTCTTGCATATGAAGTAAAATCTATAATGCATGCTATCAAATCCACTAAGTTTGAATTGGATATTCCTCTTATCACTTTTCTCAAGGCACTTTATCCTACTTACTCCAATTATCTTGATTCATTGCAAGCAAATGGAAATCTCAAAGATATAACCTTTGACTCTCTTGTGAAAAAGTTTGCTGAAAGAGAGAAAGCTTTCGGAAATAGGAAAGCCCCTGAATCTTCTAAAGAGACTGTGTTCCTTTCTCATAAAGAAAAGCATCCTGCTCAAGATTCTACAATAGGAAGAGGTGGATGAAGAGGAAGAGAAAGATATTTCAGAGGCAGGGGGGGCAGTCATTCTCAAGGAGAAAAGGAAGATTTACACTGTATTCGCTGCAAAAGAAATGGATCACATGATGCCTCTACATGCAAGCTACCATGGGACAAAATTGAGCAGAAAAGAAACCAAAAGAAAGGTAAAATTGATGATACAGACAAAGGTAAAGCACCTGAATCCACTCACTATGTTGAGGCAGAATGTAACATTGGGGTAAATGAAGATTTGTTTAGTGCCTCACTTGCTTCATAGAAAAATGATTGGTTGCTTGATTCAGGAGCAACCTGCCACATGTCTCATAGAAAATATTTTTTTGAAGATTTCACTAACAATGTTGATGGAGTAGCATACTTTGCAGATCAATAAAAAATTAAGCCATCAGGGCTTGGCACAATCAGGCTTAAACTACCTGATATTCCAGAATTTCTTCTGGATCATGTTCTATATCTCCCACAACTCAAGAGAAACTTGTTGTCCTTGGTTCACATCCGCCAGCAAGGTCACTCCATTCATATGTTTGATGGCAAGCTTGAGGTAATAAAAGCATCTGACCACTCACTTGTCATGAGGGGAATAGAAGAAGAAAGGCTTATCAAGCTACAAGGAACCTCTGCTCATGCATAACATTTCTCATACAATTCTCATCATGAAAAAGGTACACTTCCATCAAGTTTATTATGGCATGCTAGATTTGGACATTTGAACTATGACAGTCTCCGCTTATTGAAGAAAAATGGTGTTGCTGGTTTGCCTGTAATTCCTAGAAAACTTAAGCAATGTGATGCTTGCATTCTAGGAAAGCATAGCAAACAGTCTTTTCATGATTCACATTCAAGAGCACATAGGAAACTTGAACTCATCCATTCAGATTTATGTGGTCCAATGCATGTTCCTTCTACAAATGGAAATAAATATATCATGACGTTTATTGATGACTACTCCAGAATGTGCTGGGTTTATTTATTGAAGAACAAATATAATGCTTTTCAAACATTCAAGAATTTTCATAAATGGATTGAAAATGATGCACAATCTCATATTGGGTCTATTTGCACTGATAATGGAAAAGAATACACATCAAATTAATTTGAAAACTATCTTCGCCAACATGGGATCAAACATCAAACCATTGTACCTTATAATCCCCAACATAATGGTGTAGCTGAAAGAATGAATAGGACAATCTTAAATATGGTACAATCCATGGTCTTCTTCAAAAATGTAAAGATAATGTTTTGGGCTGATGTTGTTCTATGTGCTACATATATAAAGAATAGATGTCCATCTAATGCTATTAGAAACAAGACTCCTTATGAAATTGTGGTATGGACATGTTCCTTCGGTCAAACATCTCAGGATTTTTGGTTCCACCTGTTATGCTTTGATACAAAAGGTACATAGAAAAAACTTGGTGCTAGAAGTCGTAAGTGTATTTTCTTGGGGTATTCAAATACCTCCAAAGCATACCGCCTCTATGATGAAGAAAATAAAAAGTTTGTTATATCTAGAGATGTAAGTTTTCTTGAATCATCCAAATCTAACAATGTTGTTGAGCGGCAACTTGATCGCTTGGATAGATTCGCAAAAATGAAATCATTTCAAGAATTCGAAAAATCAGATTCCACATCTTGAAGGGGGGATTCCTATACTAGATCAACATGTGGAATCTTCTTCTGAAGAATACTATCCCCTGACTGAAACTCCAACAACGGATGATGCTTTAAGTGATGTAATTGATAGAATTGGGAGACTCAACCTTGATTCACTCCCAACTCAATCAACAGAGTAGCCTGGACCATCTTAGAAAGGTCCCCCAAAGTGGCTGACAAAGACACTTGAAAGTGTTCATCTTGATGAAATTGGAAAAACAGGAGCCAAAAATTCAAACCGGCAAAATGGAGGTGATGTAGATGACTCTAATTCACCTGTTGATATGGATGTTTCTTATGATTGTG
The DNA here is from genome assembly GCA_000404065.3 of Pinus taeda. Taxonomy (NCBI): domain Eukaryota; kingdom Viridiplantae; phylum Streptophyta; class Pinopsida; order Pinales; family Pinaceae; genus Pinus; species Pinus taeda. Next base: position 12,716 of record APFE030619957.1, read on the forward strand.
AATTGAACTTGTCTACAGATTTTGAACCAACTTCCTTTAAAGAAGTTGCTTCTCATGATGAATGGAAAGAATCGATGCAAAAGGAGTATGATGCCCTCATAAAGAACGGCACTTGGAAGCTAGTTGATCCTCCATTTGGAACCAAACCAATTGGTTGCAAGTGGGTCTACAAGAAAAAGTACAAAGCTGATGGCACACTTGACAAGCACAAAGCTAGGCTTGTGGCAAAAGGTTTTGCATAGAAGGAAGGGGTCAACTATGAGGAAACTTTTGCCCCCATAACAAAATGGGCCACCATCCAGACACTCTTTGCACTAGCAGCTCAGAACGGTTGGAAAGTCCATCAAATGGATGTAAAAACTCTCTTCTTGAATGGAGATCTAAAAGAGAATGTTTGTATGTCCTAGCCTGAAGGATTTGTTGTGAAAGGACATGAACATAAAGTATGCAAACTTGTGAAGTCCTTGTATGGCCTCAAACAAGCACCACGAGCCTGTTATGAAAAACTAACTGAGCATCTTCTAAAACTCAAATTCAATCATTTTGATCTTGATGATGCAACTTTATTTGTCAAGAAAGTTGGCAAAACAATTGTATATCTTGTGGTATATGTAGATGATCTTTTAATGACAGGGAACAATGAAAGTTATATTGCATCCATAAAGAAAGAATTAGGAAAAATCTTTGAAATGACTGATTTGGGCTATGTTCATTATTATCTTGGCATTGAAGTAACCCAACATCCAAAATCCATATTTCTTTCTCAAAAGAAATACATTGGAGATTTGTTAAACAGATTTGGCATGAAAGAGTGCAATCCTCTTTCTACTCCAATGGAACAAAACTTAAAGCTCACATCTATTGAAGGAAAGAATTTGAGGATGCAACAAAGTACAGACAACTTATAGGAAGTCTCAACTACCTCACTACTACCAGACCAAACATTTCATTTGCTGTTGGAATCCTCTCTAGGTTTATGCAAAAGCCTTGTGAGGGACATTGGTCTGCTGCAAAAAGAGTTCTAAGGTACTTGAAGGGAACTCAAGACTTTGGAATCAAGTATACACAGGTGGACAACTTCAGCTTGATTAGATACTCTAATTCAGACTTCGATGGAGACAAAGAAACTGGGTATCAACTTCAAGATATGCTATGAGTCTTGGATCAGGAGCTGTCTCCTGGAGATCACGCAAACAATCAGTTCCAACATATTCCACAACAGAAGCAGAATACGTGGCAGCAGCTGAAGCAACAAAAGAAATTGTGTGGCTCAGGAAAATTCTTGAAGATTTGCAGGCAAAACAAGTACAATCAACTCCACTCATGATTGACAACACCTCTGCAATAAAGTTGGCCAAGAAACCAAAGTTCCATGATCGAACAAAGCATATCAATACTAAATATCATCTGATTCGACATCATGTTGAGGCCAAAACAATCCATCTCCGTCATTGTTCCACAAATGTGCAAATTGCTGACTTCTTCACCAAAGCACTTGGAAAAGAAAAGCTTGAACGATTTAGAATGATGCTTGGACTCACCAACATCCCTTTAGATTAAGGGGGGGAATGTTGACCCCTAATCTTCATGATTGGGGAATTTGTGTAAATAAATAAATTAGGAATGTGAACAGTCATCGGGAGATGAACTGAACAATCACTCCTAATTGTATATAACAATAACCTACCTATTGAATAATAGATGAATCAGTTTTACTGCCTTTGGAGAGTTACTGTCTGGCCTGACAAATATTTTTTTAAATACTAGTTTCATTTTATAATGGTAGGAATGTGTCATTTTATTTATATTTGTGCACTATTTTTGGTATGATTAATTTGTCTCAATCATGCGTTATTATTTATCTCTGCTCTTATGTGTTGAATTCTGATTTATGAGTAACTATTTACTCAGAAATCTGTCTTTTAAAATTGATTTAACAAATAATGATATGTTCTGAACTATTTCTTGATATTCTTGTTTAATTATTCAAATTATTGATTTAACAATAAATATCATTTTGGAACTGCTTCCTAAATGTTATTGGTTGATTATTTCAATTAACAGGTCTCTGAATAGAATATGTTTTGGTATTCATAATGTCAGTTAATTGAAGTATTTCATTAGCTTGATATTCATTATAAGCCAAACATATTTAAATCCCAAATCATTTAAATATCTTGCTCTCGGTTGGGTTAGATATATATCTTCCTAATTGAGAAAGGACTAGGATTTAGTTCCTTTTTCTTACATTTTAAAAATTAGTTTATGTTTAGATTAATTCTACATTTTTAGAAGTCCTCTTTTGAGGTAAAATTTTAGATTGGTTTGGTTGTTCCACAAAAACAACTTAAGGATCATTCTACTTTCCTATTCAGCTCAAAGAATTGATCTAATGGCCCTACATATTAGCAATTAGAGATATATTTAAAACTCATAGTGATTGGGGGAAAGTAATTGGACCTAATTGAACCAGTTGGAGCCACTATCCCAAATGGAAAAGGAGTTGTCTTAAGGTCCGGACTGGGTGATTATCCCCAATGTTGTGGCAGTGATTTTCGAGGCCTCAACAGTTTTGGCACTAGAAAGAGGGCATGCAAACTATGAATGGTAATTAAGTCCAATCCAAAAACAAAAGGCCATTCCAAGAGTCATTACCCTTCCAAATCTCCTGCAACATCCAAATCCCCTCCAAAATCTCCTACTTTTAGATCAAGAGTTGTACAGTCACCTCCCAAGTCTCCTAACATACTTGCTGAGGTAATCCCTACATATTATACTCCAGAATCACCAGAAATTACAGCGTTGAAAAATAAATTGGAAGATGTCTCCATTTCAGCAGAAAAGTCTGAATCATCTGAAGTTTCTGAAGGAAGTATAATTTCTATTTTTCAAGGAACTAGTGTTTTAACTCAGTCCCAAAGTAAAAAAATTGGCATCTCTCCATTTGAATTTCCACTTCAATCTCGTTGAATGAAAAATACTACATCAAATTCCCAAATATATACTAGTGAGATTACCACATTCTATCATTCACCAACATCTCCATTTCTTCCTTTTTCATTTCCTTTCTCTCTACCAATCACTTCATCTATTTCCATTTCCTCTACAAAAACAACTAGTGTTTCCTTAAGCAGTACTATTACAACTACCAATTCTTCTTTCATCACATCCACCTCCCCAACCATTACGATGCTAGCTAGACCATGGTCCAATTGGGGAGTTTTTCAAATTTCAACACCACTTCATCCTCTACCAAAACATCCCAAAATATGGATTCCCAAATTCAATCATGATGATGGGTTACCTTTTGAAGAGCACCTTCATATTTATATGTTAGCCATCAATCTTAATGAGGTAGATGAAGAAGATGTTTTTGTTAGATTATTCACATACACTCAACGACATCTCTTATCAATTTACCTTTCTAATGGAAAAACAAATTCAGGGGAAAAGATAAAAGATTTCAATTCCTGATTTAACAAATTGTTAAATAAAATCTCAGCTACTTGTAGACTTGGTGTCAATGTACAAATTGAATGGTATATTTCATCTTTTCTTTATAACATAGCAATTTTTGTAGATAGAGCTAATAAAAAAACCTTGGTAGAAAACATGAAAGAAGTTGTGTCTGTAGAGAAGGGGATAAATGCACTAGAAAATTAAAAAGATTAGGAAGACAGAAAATTAAAAAGAGTTACATTTAAGGATGAAGCAAAAAAGAAAGCACCTAAATATCCCTTTGATCTTGAAGGCTTACAAAAAGTCCTTAAAACTTTATCTAATGAGATGGTAGAGATAAAAAAAAAAAAAAAAAATAGTTGAATCTTCTTCCAAAAAACCCTTTATACCATTCAAAAGAAACAAGCCACCTAATCCACAACCTCCAAACATGATCTCTAATGCAAAAATTGATGATGAGGATGATGAAGAAGCAACATTTTTTGCTAATGAATCCCAAGATGAACAAATATTTTAGTTCAATGGAATGTTGAATTTTGTTCTTCCTATTTTTTATAGTGAAAATGAATATGAAGCATTACCTTTTAGCACAAGAAGTAAAGGTCTAGCTGATCCTATAAACCCAATTCAAAAACAACTTAAGGATCATTCTTCTTACCTTATCAGCTCGAAGAATTGACCTAATGGCCCTAACTATTAGAAATTAGAGATATATTTAAAGATGATAACAGTTGGGAGAAGGTAACTGGACCTAATTGAACCAATTGGAGCCACTATCCCAAACAAAATAGGAATTGTTTTAAGGTCTGCACCAAGTGGTTATCCCCAATGTTGTGGCAGTGATTTTCAAGGCCTCGACATTTTTGGCGCTTGAAGAAGGGGCTTGAATTAGTTATTTGTTTGAATTTTTTTATATCATTTTTTAACCAATCATGGTTCCCGTATGAATTCCTACACTTGGTCATGCATTTAGTTCACCTAATCCTACATGAGGCATGCCCAAGAAGCAGATCGAGTCCTTGTCACAGTTAAATTTCGATAGTGAGAGTAATATTTCTAAATTAAATCATATTATTGGTTTTGTTAATATATGTAAATATTTTAATATAATCGTTGATAATGAGATCTGCAGGCTTTTCACTCTCACATTCAAAGGACGGATCCGCAAATGGTTCTTAGTGCCTCCCGAGAAGTCGATTCATTCAATGAAACATTTTTGCTAGGTATTTCTCAAAGCACATCAAAATTACAGTTACAATAGTTTGTGTTTAGAATTAGATAATATTGACATGTATGATAATGAATCTTTAGATGACTTTTATAATAGATTTTGGTCATTTTGTTATAGATTTCATTTAGATGATTTTCCTTCAATTGAAGATTTAATTGAACGTTTCACTTCTCTTGTTTCTTCCCATACTGAAAATAGTGAATTAATTAATGAAGAACAAGACACGTATAATTCATTAATTAGTCTTAAATCACTAAACGATTTTATGGAATCCAAACATGAAACTGTAATTGAACCACAACGTTCTTCTTTAGAAAAATTCAATTCTCATTTTCTTTTTGAAGATGGAATTGAAAAAAAATTTAATAACATATGTGATCAATCAGTAGGTCCAATAAAATCCAATCTACAAGACTTGAATAATGAACACATGAGTTTATCTTCTTTGAAGGCAACTTTAGAAAATTCAGAACATGCAATAGCAATTGAAAAAATGTCCTTAAACCAGGATTATAATAAGGCAAGTTCTATAGATGAATCACTTCAACGTCATTATATTCTGGCATACATTATTTTATTTATCCTAAAGTCTTTTTAAATCAGAGTACAGTTAATGATGATCACACTAATCTTTCAATTGATAATTTTCCTAGTTCTCATTCTGAAAATTCTACATCTAGCAATCATTTGAATGATAATCCTTTAATTGCAAAATCTTCTTCTTTTGTATTTTTTGATTATGTTATTTCAGATCAGTCATTTTATTTTCATAAGAAGGTAATTTAGGACGATTGTCATGATGATGATGAAAAAGAATTACATCTTGTACAAATTGCGCCAATTTTGACAATTGATTTATTTCATGAAGATTCACATGCTTTAATTATGTCTCCTGAACACAAACTTAGTTTTGAAAATTTTGATGAGTTAATTTTGCAAGTTTCTAATGTATTTTAGTATGATTCTCTTTTAGAAATTTGCATTTTTTAATTTTTCAGGGAATGTCTTTTTAGTGGCAATTCATTGACCGAAATCCACGATAGGTTCCAGAATTGCCTTGTAAAATTATTTTGTAATTTTAGCTTTCATAAGAATTTAATTGTTTTACATCCTTTTATTTTATTTTCTTTTCCTTTTGCAAGCATGTTGAATCTCTCAATATTGAATATCATCGAAATTTATTAAGTGAAAATGATGAGTTGGTTTCTCATAATCCTGAATATCAAAAATTATTTGTGTTTTCAATTTAATTTGACATTCAGAAAATCATTCCAATCATTTTATCATCAGTCAAATTTAATCTTGAGAGTGTTTTCCTTCACAACATGCTTTGCCATCATCCCCTTCGGAATGTTTTTCATTCTATAACAAGTATTCATCCACTATTTGATGATCCCATAGATGTTTTCTTAGAGAATGTTTTCCAAAAGACATGGTTTAATAACAGGTTAGTTTTAAATAAATTTATTTTTGTACATAATTTCAAACTAGATGTAAATAATAAATTTTGTTTTATTTTGATTATTCTTATCATATTTTTACTAGCGTTTGACTTGTACATACGGTAGGTAATAAAATGAGAGAATGGTTACATTGGAAGTATGATTATACATAGTCATGTTTCCTTCATTAAGTTATAATCAGGAGTAGATTAGTTTAGATAAGATTTAATAAATAATGATTTTAAGTTAATTGCCTTGCATTGGAGAAAGTCATATCTTTCGAGTAAGATTAAATGAAATTATTTAATGGTGAGTCTCATATACTCACTTTCATTCATTTCTTTAGTTTTTATATTTAGTTTTGTTTTCTTATTTTATATTGATATGTAACTCTCTTTTGCAGCTCTTCACAAGCATTTTCACACCTTCACCAGATCAAATTTCGAGCTCAAAGAAGCAATAATGATTTTCATCGAAAAAGCCAAAATGGGGAAGTTCTAAATCTTAATCTTTTTCTTTAAAAGAATTACTATGATTATAAAATGTTTAAAATGCTTTTTACAAGTTATGCTTTTGAAAAGGTTAAATAAATAACAAATTCGTCATTCAAACTGAATTATCACTAAATGCTTTTAACTTTGAAAATTTGATTTATCTAGATTTTGACATAAGAAGAAACGCTTTATTTATTATCTTTTTCCTCTTTTGTTAACAAATTTTCATAAACAATTTTGTAAAGTTTTCCTTTTAGATTTGGTTTTGTGTGATTTTATCATCATACTTGCGAATGGTTATATCGTGAGATTTCAGTTTTCATATCCCATTTAATTTTTCTTTTAGATAATAACGTTAAATGGCATACTCTTAGCCTTTCATCATCGTCTCTTGCAAACCATTTTATGATTTTTCAATTTGAAAGTAGGAATTTTTCACGAAGTGGTTATTAAAATTGAAAATTAGATAAAAATTATTAACTTTGAAATGTTTTCCATTAAGTTGTAAAATCTTTAAAAAACCTCAAAAATTATATCCTTTTATGCTAGTTTCATTAAAAAAAGGTTATCCTTAAAAGGTCCTTCCCATCCATTAAAAAAGAAAATTTTGGAGTGTAATTCTAAAATATAAAAAATCTAAAAAGAGAAGAGGTCTCATCATGAGCCTGCTTACCATGTTCATGGGGAACCAATTAAACTGACATTACCACACTGAACGCCAAATTAGGGTAATGGCTTAATATTTTTAATTGTAAAACAAGGGGTCTCATCACGATCTAAATTGTTTTGTTTCATTATTACCAGTAAATGGAATTTTCATTATCTGGCCACCAAACTAGGACAATGGCTTTTTATCATCAAAAAAGAAAAGAAAAGAAAAATAAAATTTACCTCTAATTATGGCTCTATTAAATGGATGGGATACTAGATTGTTGTTGGTTAAAAGATAACCTTATCGGGGCTATGAACGCTTGTTGGTAGCAGTGGTTGTACTTGTGACAAACGAGTACATTATAAACTAAGTTGTAAAAGGCCCCCTACTTTATTTTTATAAACTGATTAATGACTGATATAAGTAAATAGGTGTTTTTCATTCACAAAAGGTTTTTAAAAATAAATTGCAATTTAATAAGTTTTATAGTCAAAGTAATTTTTTTTATCTAAATGTTTCGAAAAGTAGTTTTCACTTCCTAGATTATTTTTACTGAATTTTTAGAAAATTTCATTGATCAGAAATAACTGGTTCTTCTAGTGAATCGCCAATTGTTGTACTGTTCAACAACCTCCCTTTTAATGTATTATAAATTTCTTATGAAATTTATTATATTAAAATAGAAACCCTTTAGTTCTATAAAATCATAATAAATATTGTTAATGAGGAACTATAACCAAAGTTTTATACTTAGGCTTTTTAATTAAAACCCAAGTATTAAGCCTTGATTATCCAAAAAACCAAATTTTAATAGCCCCCAAGACCAAAACTATACTTAGGCTTTAAAAAGCTTAAGTATTTAAAAATATAAGTTATTTAATCAGAAAACAAAATAATCAAAGTTTTTTATTCCCAAAGGTTTTACTTTTATAAACTCTAACTCATCCAAAATCCAACATCGCAAAAGTTCTAAAGGCAAAGACTCCCCCACATGGAAAATAAACAAATTTTCATAAGAAAAATACCCCTCCACCAACTCCATTGCAATTTCGATATAAACTTGACCCGCAGGCATTATTCAATACAATTCATAAAATCCCGCATCCGTGACTATCACAAAAGTTCCAAAAAAACTTAAGTCTTAACCTTAACTCTATTGTGATTGCGATAAAGTCCAGACCTGACAGGATTATAAAATCCATTCCATAAAAATCCCACGTCCAGAGCTATCGCAGTTAGCAAAGCGTCCTGCCTCATGCCGATTGTAATTTTCAATAAAGCCCACACCCGACAGGATTATAAACTCCTTTCCATAAAAATCTCACATCTAGAGCTATCGTAGTTACCAAAGAGTCCTCCCTCATGTCAATTGTGATTGCGACAAAGCCCCAGACCCAACGGGATTATTCACTCCAATTCATAAATCCCCCATGTCTGCGCAATTGCAAGAATCACAATCTTAAAATTTTCGCATGCCAGTTGTGGTTTGCGATAAGCCCCAGACCCGATAAAAATTATATGTCAATTCATAAAAATATCGCATCCACGGCTATCGTAGTTCTTTTAGCCATGCTACTCGTTTGAAAGACTCCTGCAAAATGTGATTACGATTTTCGATCAGGCCCAAGCCATCTGCAACGTCATCCTTGTCATCATTTGTGATGTCATTCTCCATTTCATAGTGACATCATCCCTTACGCCATCCCGCAGATCGCAATTCACAAATATTTTAAGATTGTTGGTGTTGTACTACTTTGTTATTACTATACACGATATAGCCGGACCCAGTAGTATTATACAATGCAATCCATAAATTCCCATGTCCACGCAATCATAAAAGTCACAGACCTTAAGCCATTCCTCCTATGCCCATTCTGATTGTGATTTGGTCTTATTCGGATTTTCATCTATTTCAATAGGGATTCTCCTTGCTTGAAATATGACAATAATTCAACCCCCAATCTAAAAGTGATTGTGATTTTGTGATAAGACCGTAAAAGTCTGACTTGTCTTACCACAGACCTCACTCTGCATTACGCTCCATGACTGTTGTATTTGGAATTTATTACAACTCTACGCTTTTCCTGATTTCCTGTAAAAGTGATTTATTTAAAATAAAACTTGCTTATCAATTTCATTTATTTCCAGCTTACTGATTCTTATTTTTCTTGTTTAGGTTCATAAAAGAAGAGGACAGTTGTGCTAACAAGTAGTAGTTCAATTCAAACAGACAAACAAGCATCCAGATAATCCGATGGAACAAACAAAGCTAATGAAGATAGCAAATCACATTCAGAAATTTCCACCAAAAAATTTCTTTCCTTCAAGCATTGTTGAAGGGATATTCTAAATGCCCTCAACAGTTTGCACAATAGATTCAGTTGTTTTCTGTTATTTAAACTTAAAGGTTGTATGAAATAAGAGTCCTGAATTTTATGAAAAAAGACTTACGAATGCTCGCACTATTGTACTTTCATCATTTTCTCAATAAAACCACTGGAACATTGTTTAGGAATTTTCATAAAGAATTTTGAGAAGTTGCACTATTGTACTCCTGGAATCAACTTTGTGAGAAAGACTAAACTGCTTCTATTGCTTTTATGAGCGGAGCAACGTGTATCTTCTATTTCTATCTTTGTGTCTTTATTTTGTTCATAAATAAATAGTGAATTTATATCTTCAGATTCCTTATTACATGGTATTTATACTCTTCTCTACAATTCACGAATTCTTGAAGGCACTATTGTATAAAGGATTTAGAGTTGTAGGTTAGAGGAAAAAACTCATATCTAAAGGATTATTGAGGATTTTTCTTTTGCACTCTTAATTATGTTTTGATGCCCAGCGTTTGTACTATTACAGGTATAGTTTTAAAAACAGAAATTCAAGCATTGTAAAAGACTATTGGACACGAGAGCTAGAGAAATGCATTTAATAAATTGGTATTTTTAATACTATTGTTTTAAATACTAGTTTCATTTTATAATGGCGAGAATGTGTCATTTTATTCATATTTGTGCACTATTGTCAGTATGAGTACTTTGTCTCAATCATATGTTATTATTTATCTCTACTCTTATGTTTTGAATTCTAATTTATGAGTAACTATTTACTCAGAAATCTGTTTTTTAAAATCGATTTAACAAATAATGATATGTTGTGAACTATTTCCTCATATTCTTGTTTAATTATTCGAATTATTGATTTAACAATCAATATCATTTTGTGAACTAATTCCTAAATGTTATCGGTTGATTATTTTAAATAAGAGGTATCTGAATAGAATATGTTTTAGTATTCACAATGTCAGTTAATTGAACTATTTCATTAGCTTGATATTCATTATAAGCCAAACATATTTAAATCCAAAATCATTTAAATACCTTGCTCTCCGTTGAGGTAGATCTATATCTACCTAATTGAGATAGGATTAGGATTTAGTTCCTTTTTATTACATTTTACAATTAGTTTGCGTTTAGATTAATTCTACATTCCTAAAAGTCCTCTTTTGAGGTAAAAAATTAGATTGGTTTGGTTGTTCCACAAAAACAACTTAAGGATCATTGTTCTTGCATGATCAACTCAAAAATTGATCTGATGGCCCTAACTATTAGCAATTAGAGATATATTTAAAGTTGATAGTCATTGGGAGAAGGTAATGGACCTAATTGAAGTAGTTAGAGCCGCTATCTCAAAAAACAACGTAAACTTTGAAACAGGAACTGATACTGTTACCCGTTTTATAGAGATAGCAAAAAAGTGACCCGATTTTGAAAAGGGGCGATGCAGAACATACATATTTTTTTTCTGAGCATAGTTTTTGGCACTTTAAATAACTGATATGATTACCCGTTTCATAGGGGTAGTAAAAATGTGACCCGATTTTGAAAAGTGGTGACGCAGAATACACTTCTTTTTTTTCAGAGCATATTTTTGACACTTTAAATTTTCTTATGTATCAAATATAAATATTTGTTTTTAAATGTTAGTGATTTTCATGCTGATTTTGAAACATGTTGATGCAGCATACATTTTTTTTAAAGGACATATTTTTCACACTTTAAAATTTATAATGTCCAATTTTTTTT
>APFE030619957.1:25869-41085 GCA_000404065.3 Pinus taeda
ATTTATGTTTTTTTAGTATATATTCTTTCTTTCTTTTTTCTTTTTCTTTTTTTGTCTTTTTTTCATTGTTTCAATTTTATTTTTTAATTTATGTTTGCATTATTCTTTTGAAATTTTAATGTTTTTCGTGGTGATGATAAAATCTTTTACGTCATTATTTTGAAATGTTGAAATTTTACCCTTGAAAAAAAAGAAAGTGTTATCCCAGTGTCAACACTTTTCGTTATGAGGGTGTTTTTTGCACAAAATTTACCATTAAAAAAAATTTGTTATTCGAACATCAACACTTTTCATTTTGAGGGTGTTTTTAAGACAATTTTTGCACAAAAAATTGGTTTTCACCGCCATTTTTAAGACATGTTGAAAATTTACCCTAAAAAAAAAAAAAAAAAGAAAAAAAAAAAGGGGTAATTATTCTAGCATCAACACTTTTCATTTTTAGCACTATTTTTTATGTTTTTACGGGTTTTTTGACGAGAGTTCCCATTTTGAGTTTATAGTTTCCGTTTCAAAGTTTATGTTGTTAAAAGGAAAAGGAGTTGTTTTAAGGCCCGGACTAGGTGGTTATCCCCAATGTTGTGGTAGCGATTTTAGAGGCCTCAACAAGACTGAAACATAATTTGTTGAGTGTTAGTCTGATGTGTGACATAGGTTGTGATGTTCTCTTCATAACTAAGGATTGTGATATCAAGTCAATAACAACAAGGAATGTATTGGCTAAAGAAAATCAAATATAAAATAATGTATATATCTTGAAAGAAGATAATGAAGAGTTCTACATCGGCAAACAAGATGAGTCTTGGCTATCGCATAGGAGACCAGGGCATCTCAATTTTGATCACATCATAATGGCTAAATAAAAGGAAATAACTTAAATATCTAGAAAAGATAATGAAACTTCAAAATACTATTTGCAAAGCATGCCAAATGGGAAAACAGGGTCAAGCTTCATTCAAGATCAAGGATAAGTTGTCAAGCAGTAAGCCTCTGCAATTAGTACATATGTATTTGTGTGATCCTTCTAGAACAGAAGGACCAGAAGGAGAAATATATTTATGCTTGTAATTTATCCCTATTCTAATCTGACATGGGTAGCATTCCTTAGAAATAAGTCAAAAGAGTTTGAGAAGTTCAAAATTTTCAAGGCATTAGAAAAAAAAAATCAAACACGGTGCAAGATAAAGTGTATAATGTCAGACATGTTGAGAAAATAATGCTAGTAGTAATTAGGGTTTTATTTCTTCTTTTTCATAATTACTTATGAATTATGTTAGCTTCTTTTACTTCTTTATTATGTTATGTTTCATCAAGAAATTACCAATTTGTGTGTATATGAAGATCACAAGAACAAGAGACACAAGATGTAGGCAGACAGCCAAGGAAAAACTACTATAAGGGGAAAACCCAATCAAAACCCTTCATTCAGTAGATTCAAAGACAAGATGAGACAGTCCAATACTCTTTGACCTAGACACAGACTTCTTCCAATCAGCAAGTCAATCATTCCTCCTTCTCCGAGTGTTAGTCTTCCAGCAACAGCTTCGACCTAGAGTTTCAAACTTGCAATGATAGAATTTCGACCTCCCCAACAGCAGAAATTTGACCCAGCACAAGAAATTCAACTTGGCATAGAATTTAGAATTTCAACCCTAACAATAGCTGAGTAACTTCACATGTGTGAGAAAAAGATAGCCCAAAACTTTGAGTTTGTTTTCTCTTGCAAAAAAATTCTTTCTTTAGCTACTTCTCACTTTTTCTGCCTCTCTTCCTTGTGTATCGAACTTGTTGAGTGAGTGATGCAAATGGATTGAACTGCCTCTCTATATATAGCTTCTTTTGTGGGCGAATTTCCCTAATGTAGGCTGACTTCATCATGATAGGGTCGACTTGGTGTGGATGTGTCAAATGACCTATTTGACTAAAAGATAATTATTTTTACATGGTACAAAATCCCAACAAGGGTCTAATAAAATTGGCAATGACTTTATTGACTCAATATAAAACCTAGAAGCCTACAATGGAGGCTTTGACCTAAAAATGATGACCCAAGCATGAAACCCATGTTTTAATAAGTCATATTTATTAATAATAAAATTTCATTTGACAAATAAATTATATTATACAATTATGAAGACTAAACCTAGTTACATTCTTCAACAAGACAAAGGAGGTGAATTTACTTCATATGAGTTTGCATAATTTTGTGATGAACTTGGTATAAAAAGGTGGTATACTATTACATACACTCCACAGTAAAGTGGAGTTGCAAAGAGATAGAGAAGTTGTGTACAACAAATGGCTAATTTCATGATGCAAGAGAGAAACATTCCTCAAAACTATTGGGCAGAAGTAGTACACACAACAGTTTATATCCTGAATAAGGCACATCCCATAACAAATTGTGATAAGACAACATATGAATTGTGGAATGGTGAACCAACATCTATCAAAAATTTTAAAGTATTCAGAATTAAGTGTGTTATCAAAAACACTGATGAAAAGTTAGTGAAGTTTAATTCGAGGTTATATAAAGGAATATTTTTGGGAGATTCAACAAAAAGTAAAGCATACAAGTGTTATAATAAATGACTGCATGAGATTGTGGATTGTATAGATGTAAAATGTGATGAAGAGCTACCTAGAAAGAACAAGAGCATGGGTTTTATCAACCTACTAGATCATCACCATGTGAGTGAAAAAAAAGGAATACATGATGAAGAATCAGAAAAGACAGAGGCTCATTCAAAAGACCCCTCAAGGTATGTTTAAAAGAATCACCTTGATAATCAAATTATTTGTGATAAAAGTGAAGGAATTCAAACGAGGAAACTTGTAGAGACAATAGATCATGCTCAAATTTCGATGTTTTCAAATACTAAACCAAGAAACTTTGTTGAACTAAGAAAAGAAAAACATTCGATAAATGTTTTGAATGAGGAGCTAGATTAGGTTGAAAAGAAAAAGACCTAAGAACTGACACCAAGACAATCTAGAAAGAATGTCATAGGTATAAAATGGGTATTCAAGAATAAGATGAATGAACAGGGATAGATTGTTAAAAATAAATTAAGATTGGTATGCAAAGGTTGCTCATAGGTAGAAGGACTAGACTATGAAGAAACTTTTGATCGAGTAGTAAGGTTAGAGGAAATCAAAAATTTTCTTGCATTTTCTTGTTATAAGGATTTCAAAGTGTATAAAATGGATGTAAATTTTGCTTCTCTGAATGGAGAACTTGAGGAAGAAATCTATATAAAACAACTTGAGGGCTTCATATTTTGAGATAATCCAAATAATGTATGTAGGTTAAAGAAGGCATTGTACAGACTTAAACAATCACCATGGGCATGGTACTCTAGGTTGGACAAGTACATTCAAAATCAGGGTTTGAAGAGAGGTACAACTAATAGTAACTTTTACATAAATACCAATGAATATGAACTCGTAATTGTGGTGGTGTATATATAGATTATTTTATGTTTGGAAGTAGCAAAGAATATTTAGTGCACTGGTTTTCTAACGATATGAAGTCTGAGTTTGAGATGTCAATGATTGGAGAACTTACTTTTTACCTAGGGCTACAAATTTTACAAAGATAAAAAGATATATTCATTTCTAAAGAGAAGTATCTAAATGATTTATTGAAAATTTTCAAAATGGAAGACTTCAAACTTGTCTCAACCCCCATGGAAATTGGATGCAATTTGTGTGCAAATGATGAATCACCTAATGTTGATTAGAATGTTTGCATATATATGATAGGAAATTTACTATATCTAACAACCTCTAGACCAGATATAATTTTCGCAATCAGATTGGTGGCAAGATATCAATCAACACCTAAATAAATTCATCTACTAGCAACAAAAAGGATATTTATATATTTGAAATGGACTACAGACTATGGACTATGACACCCAAAAGGAAAGGCCTTCGCATTGAAAGCATGCATAGATGTATATTGGGCTAGTTGTATAGATGATAGGAAGAGTATGAGTGGTGGTGCATTATACTTAGGAGAATCTCAGGTTTCATGGTTAAGAAAGAAAAAAATTATCGATATCTCTATCTACAGTAGAAGTTGAATACATATCAATTGTTGCACACAAGTGTTGTGGATGAAATAGACTCTACAATATATGAAGGTAACTTTCTGCGAACTAATATTTATTAAGTGCGATAATATTAGTGCAATTAGAATCTCAAAAAATCCAATGCTTCATTTGAATACTAAACATATTCATATAAAGTATCACATCCTCAAATAACATGTCACTGAACAAACAATTAAGTTGGAATACATATCAACAAAAGAGAAGATAGCAGATATATTTACTAATCTACTAGCAAGAGAGCAATTTGAATGTCTAAGGCACAAGTTGAATTGAAAGAGGAGCCTCAAAGGATTGTAGAGAATATGAAAAAGAAATTATTATCTAAGGGGGATACTCTATAGAAGCAGCAAAAGTATATGAACAAGAACAAGAATACTAGAAGAATAAAGTAGTGTTTAAGTATCAAGACTTTGAGGTAGCAGAGAATCAGCATGAGAAAGACTAGCTTATATCAATAGAACCAAGCCATTTCATTACCAAAATATAACATCAACTTGGTCCATCACTCAGAAGTTCATCCTTTAATACAAATTTTGTGAAAAAATGTATATATGACAAGTAAATAAGCATGTTCAAAATGCATGTGATATATCTGAATAATTGCATACCTAGTCAGAGCAATTGGAATATGAGTCTAGATCATTGTGTTTTTGTGCATCATTATAATTCCTCAACAACTTTAATGACTCTAAATATGTATGACCAATGCATCAAAATATTTTTCATTGCTTATATACTCAATTGATGTTCTTTGAATTTTGAAGAAAGAAAAGCAAGAAAATTTTTTAAGTATATGAAGTGAAAGCAACAGTGTTGATTTCAAGCAAAAAAAAGAGAAATAACTATTCATCCTTCTTCCTTATGCTTGATCACATGTGTCTTCAATGTGAAGTGTCACGTGAATGACAGCCAAACCATATTCATAGCAGCTACAATGGTAAAGATATCATGCTCTAAAACTTCATACATAAATGCAAAAGTTAAGCACAGATTACATGTCTAACGCAAAAGAATTTAAAAGACATCTACTATGACAAGGTTGAAGCAAGAATTGTTTGACAGACAATTGATTTTATTAGATATATGTTGATTAAATGAAGAGCCACAGTCTCATAAGGATATGAATATAATATCAATTCATCATGATCTAATCACTATGTGATATCTCTACACCAGTATCAACAAAAAGTCTAAAATAATCTAGAGAAAACAAGCATTCGAGCAGACAAAGAGGATTATTCTTGACACAAACTATACTCAGAAATTTTGTGTCAAATCTCTTAACACAAATGTCAATGAAGAGATCAATGTAGTGATTCCATTGGAAAAAAATCAAAGAAATAATCCTAACACGGAGACTTAACTCAAAATCCATCTAGCTGCAAAAACCAAGCATCAATAAAATCTTGCATTCAGAGACATACTAGTGCATGAAGAAATAACTCAAATATGGAGATGTGATATTTAAATATCAACGCAAGTATTTATCAATTGGCATCAATTTCAATTCAGTGCAGAGATAAATGTTAATAAACAGAGTTGAACCAAATAAAAGCCAACCACTCTATGAAATGCAATGCTCAAACATGGTGCTAGAGATATGACCAATGTAGACCACTAAGAGTGAGAAGCTCATAATTTTGTGACACTTTAGTTACAAATGAGAACAACACATTAGGCACAGAGAAGTACTAGCAAAGGAGGACACCATAACATTTGCAGATGAAAATGAAGGCTATTCCACATTTTGTGACTAGATACATAAGATACAAAGACTATACAAATACTCATTCAATAAAATGATGACCCAAGGAGACTTTAGCGACTAGGAAAGTGTGTATTTGTAATTCTCAAAATGAAAGCATCAAACAGTCAATATAGGTAAAGCAGAAAAGGATAATGATTATGGAACAGAGAGATAGAGGTGGAAAGTGACATAGATGACAAGGATTGTAGAGGTGACAAGGATGTAGTGGCAGAAAATAACCAGGATGGAGCACTTCTCTGACCACAGAGAGTACTAAGAGATGGAAGAGACATTACTGAGACCATTTGGAGTGAGTTAGTATTACTAAATAGGCTCATGAAGCAATTAAAGTTGTCAATAAATGTTTCATGTATTAAACATTGCTATGTAAATGTGTTATTGTCAAGTGTGGTATTGTCAGTGAGTTATATATGAATTATTATGATGAAAAGAATGTTATGTGTTATCAATTTTGTTGTGTGTCATATGTTATATATGTTATGAATTATTATTTCCTATGCTTTATTAAGTTTTTTGTGTGTCTTACATTATATTTTTTGTTTGTTATACATTATATTTTTTGTGCAATATATGGTGCATTATATTGTTGGATTATATGGTGCGATGAGTTATATGGTTGTTGGATTAAAAATATGGTTGTTGAATTATATGGTGTTCTATACGATTATGGTTGTGTTATATGGTGCGTTGAATTATATGGTTTTGGTGCATTGCATTGATCCATTAAAAACTGTTGGAGAACCTGACAGAAATTAGAGCTTTATGCCCTAATTTCGCCTATGATAATTGCCCTATGCGTGTTACATTGTCTTAGTATTTTCACTAATTGCTTGGTTCTCCAGTCACACAACAAGATTGACTTATGTGTAGGATATCAATATTATCTATAGTCAAGGTGGATTTAAACATGAGTGTAGTGATTAGTTTTAGTCAAGGACACAATTAACTGGTTGAATATGCTTTCTCCAAGCAATGGTAATATATTGACATACTATTCCTTTACATTCTTTGCGATCTTAGTGATGTATTCCTTTATATTCTTCGTGGTCTTCAAATTCATATATGTTCAAATGTCAAATTCATCTTGAATGGTTTTAAAAGAGAGGGTAAAATCCTTGTGTAAAGATCATTACTATAAACAAAGATCAAACATGTAGATCTGCTACTATTATTACTATTTCCATTAGGAGACAAATCCATGCTTGCTGGTAGAGTCTAGGTTGAGATATCCATATTATTTAAATCCCATGGCATCATTTTGAAACCTGATCGACATGACTTGGAATATCAACGTATTGGTTAATCAACATGAGAATACCTAGAGGCTATGGCAACATGTCATAGGAATCTAGAGACTTTACAGAAACTAATGTAGAAATTTAATGTGTAGATTCAAAATTGCTCATGAAATTTACTAGATCACAAAACTTGAAGCTATTCTACTCATCTGTGGAAAGAAAATCACAATCAAGAACACAAATCATTAACATGCATCAAGAGTCAACACATATACACAGATATTTATCTAGGGGAAAGAAACCACTCAAAACTCAGTATCTATATTGCATTAATCAAATAATAGAGAATAAATACAATGCTTGCTCAAGCTTGAGAAACCCCTGCACTAGTATAATTTATCTCACTCCCTCACAGACTGACTCAAGCCAATACTTAGCCAATTTCTCAGCATGCCAAGCTCTGATTTCCTTATGTTTTTTGATGAGGAATTATCCCCCTTTAATTATGGAAATTACTCATAGAGAATTGCACAATTCCTTTAGGCCCTTCTTTCACTACATGCACCACCTGTACAACTTGGAAAAATCTACAATTGATAGTATGCTAGACTTGAACTCCATTCTCAACTGGGTAACTCAGATTCACTGCATGCATGATTTAATTTAGGTTGATTGATCATTTTAACTAGATGGTCACTCATTGTGAAAAAACTTATACACCCTTGACTGGGCCTCTACTAGTTCTACTAATAATGAGAACTAGTTACATTGACAATAACTCAAATTAACTAAAATAGATTGCTACTGATTAGAAATCAATCATGTAGAGTTGAACTCAAGTGTCTCCAGCTCAAATTTACTAAGTTAACTAAGTTACAATATTCATGTCACCTCAATTAACTACCTCCAAGTAATCTGTTGAAATTGAAATTGAAATTTCTCCTAATTTAATTAAGAAAAAAATAAATTTTGATTTTATTATTGCATTTTCAACACTCCCTCTTAGTGAGAAAGGGATTATCAGATACCCCAATCCTACTTCTATGGAACTTTAATTTTTCTCTTCACAAAGCCTTTGTCAAAATATATGCATCTTGTTCCTCTATCAGAATGTACTGCAACAACATAATCTACCATTGCACACAATCTCGTAGATGGTGATAGCGGATGTCAATATGCTTCGATCGATAATGAAATATTGGATTATCATAGAGTTTGATACAACTCTTATTGTCACAGTAAATCACTATAGGATCCATCATCTAACCAAATAACCAAACAAGAATCTTTCTCATCCAGATAGCCTCACATAATGCTTGACTTGTAGCCATGTACTATGCTTCCACTGAGCTGAGTGCCACATATCTCTACTTCTAGTTGTATGAAGAAACTGTTGTTGAGCTAACATTGAAAATTCATCCTAAAGTGCTCTTCCTATCTAATGGACTCCCCACCCAATATTCATTTATGAAGCCTTGCAACTTCACTCCATTTTTCCATTTGTACCAAAGACCAAACTAAGTAGTGCCTCTGAGGTATCTCAACACGTGCTTTGTTTCCTTCCAATATAGTTTAGTTGGCTTAACCATGGCTTGACTAAGTTGGTTAACTGCATAACACATGCTCGGTCATGTGTTCACCAACTACATGAATGAATCGACAAGCTTCCTGTAAATGGTAGCCTCCACTTCCTCACCTAAAGTGGCAACATCTTTCCTCCAATTACCTGCTAAAGGAGTCTCCATGGGTTTTCTACTCTCCAAGCATAACTTCTTTATTATCTCATCGGCATATTTTCCATGAGAGACAAACAGTTCCCCATATCCTTGCCATACTTCCAAACCAAGAAAATAATGCATGAGTCTCATGTCCTTCATCTCGAACTCTCTTGTGAGGTCCTCCTTGCAAGATATGATCAGTTTCTCATCACTAGTAAGGATCAAGTCATCGACATATAATACAACAAACAATAATTTACCTTATACCACAATGTGATAAATGTTTGCATCTTCTTCACTTTTGCTGAAGCCCAAACCTATGAGATAGCTATCAATCCTAGTATACAAAGCACATGGTGCTTGCTTTATTCCATACAATGCTTGTTTGAGTCTGCACACATGTGACTCTTTGTGATAGGTCTCAAAACCCTATGGATGCTCAATATGCACCTTCTCCTCAATAAATCCATTGATTAATGATGTCTTCACATCCATATGGTGGGTCTTCCACCCTGTCTCCACTGACAATGCTAGAATTGACCTAATGGATGAGTACCTTGCTACTAGAGCAAATATCTCCTGAAAGTCAATTCCCTCCAGCTAAGAGAACCCATTGGCCACAAATTTTTCCTTGTGTTTCTCTATGCTCCTGTCTGTTGTTGGCATTCTGGCACATGTTTGGCAGTTTTGGTACTATGGCATAGGTGTTGTCCTTGATGGCAACTCACTCTGGTGACAGATCATAGTTCAGGCTCTCAGAAAGAAGAAAAAGACATATACGCAGGTTCACTTTGACAAAGCCGCGTATATACGCGGGTTGGACGTTCCCAAGGCACGTAGGCGTATACACGCACTTTCATGCAAAGAAAAGCGCATACATGTGGGAAAACTTGTTTCCGGTCCATGGTATTTAGTCCTTGGTATTTGAACCTATGGTTTTGGGCCATGGTATCTCATCGTAAGTTTTGATCCCAAGTATTGGGTCCATGGTATTGAATTGTTATGGTTTTGGACCGTGGTATTGTGAAAGGCCTAAGCCTATAAAAGAGGGAAGGAGATCATTTGGAAAGGGATGATCTAAATTATTGAATATCTGAAAAAGTGCTAAATCTGGAATACAGTGATTGGGTTATGGTGCAGATCTGGATCTGAAGGAGGAAGGAACCTGAGCGCAAGGAGAAGGATAAGTTCTTTTGATAGGTAAAAATCTTAAGGCTTGAATGGTAGCATCTTTGTATGATTTTGATCTGTTCTATGTGGCGCTTGCTTGATCTATAAATCTGATAATCTGGGTAAACTAATATCTGAACATTTGAAGGGGTAAATTACCTTTATAGAATTGTACGCAGGTTCAATGAAGCACAGGTGCGTATGCACGCAAGTTTTGTAAGTCGGAAGTGCGTATACACAGGTTGATCTCAGCACAGGTGTGTATACACACAGTTTCTGGAAGGCGGAAGTGCATATACGCAGGTCGATCTTAACACAGAAGCGTATGCATGCAAGTTTCTGAATATTGAAGTAGCGTACATCTCATAATTTATGTTCTAGCTCCTTTTGTTGATTATTGCAGTGATCTGGGTTGAGAATTTGAGGTGTGATTACAATTACTGTGATCTGGGTATAGTAGACAGAGAGGTGTTTATTTTGATTCAGTCTTGACTGGTGAAATGATGATTGGTTGATGGAGAAATTCTTGATGTTTGATTGATGTTATTTGTGGATCTAAGCTGAAAATTTATGAAACGTGGTCCCTGGAAGAAAGAGAAGTTTGTAGCCTTCTGCAGGAAGCAGCCTGCATACTAGTATCTCAACTAGTACAAGAACTAAGGGGGTTGTAGCTCCCTTCCAGGAGAAGATGGAAAACGAGAGAGGGTTGTAGCTCTCTGCAGGTAGCAGCCCGCGTACTGGTAAAGGACTGCACCAGTACAGAATCATTGTAAAAAAAAGAAGTTTCTAATTAAAAGAAGATAGAGACGAATTGCAACAGGTGGTTTTCACTCACATTGGGTTTCCACCTTATATCTTGTGTTCTTATGTGTGGTTGTCTTCTGATCTATTTTATTGTTCCTGGCAACTGTTTATATGGTTCTGGTGCATAACTTAATGATCAACATCTATAGAATAAAGTAAATTATAAATCTGCATAATATACGTGGGTTTTCTTATCTGTAGTTATGTATATACGCAGGTTCATCTAACTGAAGTAGCGTATATGTTCTGGGTTTGAAAAAGTAAATAATTGATCAGATAATACTGATTCACACCCCCTCTCAGTATTATTTCCAACAATTGGTATCAGAAGAGGTCCTTCAGAAGAAGCTTATTCGCTTGAAGGAAGGTATATCATCACGAGCAACTACGAGAGAGAAGCATCAATCAGGTCACCAATTTTTGATGGGACCAACTTCGTCTATTGGAAGGTAAGAGTCACAACCTATCTTCAATCTCTTGGTACATAAGTCTGAGATATCATAGCTACAGTGTACACTTTTCCATCAGCAACTCCTACAGATCCGGTTGAGAAGAAACAGTTTGAAACAAATGCAAAGGTTGTCAACACTCTATTAGGATGTCTATCTCAATCTGAATTCGTCAAGGTCATGCAGTATAAAACCGATAAAGAAATATGGGACAAGATTGTGCTGAGCTATGAAGGAGATGAGCAGGTAAAATGAGAAAAACTTCAAACCCTCAGAATTCAGGATGAAAATCTTAGGATGTATAATGATGAAAGTGTGGCTAACTATTTCCTTCGTATAGATGAGATTGTTAATTGTATGAAAAATTTGGGTGAAGAAATAAAAGAGGTTGTTGTGGTTGAAAATATTATAAGATCTTTGTCTCCTAAGTTTGAATCAAAAGTTTATGCAATAGAAGAAAAGGAGAATCTACAGAAAATTACCATGTCGTAGCTACACGGAATTCTAACCGCTTATGAAATGAGGAAACGAGGACCATCAGACAGGAGAGAAGTTGCATTCAAGGCTTCAGGTAAAGGATATTACTATGAGTCAGGCCATGTGTCAGAAGAAGAGGAAGAATCAAATTTTGTCAAGAACCTTCAACGGGGTGCTGGAAGATTCAGAGGTAAGTAGCCCTTCAAATGCTTTGCTTGTGGAAGAGTCGGTCACTATGCTGCCAAGTGTCCTCATAATCTTGACAAAGGTAAGGAACCTGTTAGATGGAACAAGAAACAGAACGTAATTAAGAAAATCTACTACACTCATGAAGACAGTGATGGACTCTCAAATAGTGATGAAGATGAACGAGGTAATAACTATAGAATTTTAATGGCTTTTGAAGATGATGATTTTATGGATGTTATAGATGAAGAAGGTATTTATGAAGAGATTTCTAAACTCAAAATTTGTTTAGAAGAGAAAATTATGATTATTGATACTTTGCAATTTCAACTGGCTAAAAGTGAAAAACATCATGAAAAGTTAGAATGTAAAATTATGGGACTTAGAAAAGAGATTGAGAAAACTAAAGCCCTTAATCTTAGATTTGTTAAAGGATCTGAAACATTAGATGAGATTATCAAAGTGCAGCGTTCTCCTCTAATCAAGACAGGTTTGGGATATAATGAAGAAGCAACTCAAGCGTAGAAACCATCCACCTCCAAAAGTTATCGTGATGCAGCTAGGAGGAGTGAGCAAAGGCCTAATGGAGATCACCAGGTAAATCAAGGACATTTCTCTTCAAGAATGAACAGAGATCACCAAGTAAATCAGGAGCAATCTGCTTCAAGGATAAACAAAAGCTACAACAGACCACAGGTAAATCATTCTCAATCTGCCTCAATAATGAATATCAACTACAATCATTCGGTTCGCAGGGTTGATAATTGCAGGAATTTCTTCAATGGCCAATGTTTCTCTTGTCACAACTTTGGACACAAAGAAGCTCAGTGTGTTGCCTACAAAACTATCATGACTAGAGAAACTCAAAAACAGAGTATGATTGGGATCATGAAAAGGACCTACAATAACTTTTCTACTCTTGAAAATGAAATAGAATGTTCTATTTGTAATAATTTTGGTCATGAAGATTCTGAATGCAGGAGCTGGTTTCAACAGACAACTCGGAAGGAGCAAGCCTCAAATATCAAAACATGGAGAATGAAAGAACCACAACCAGAAAGATGTGGTATAGCCTTATATGCAGAAGGCCAGGAAAATTAATGGTACATCAACAGTGGATGTTTAAAACATATGACAGGCGATAAAGAAAAACTTCAGTCATATAGTGCCTTGGAGAAGGAGAAGAAGGTCTCATTTGGAAATGACACCCTTGCACTCATAAAAGGTAAAGGTTATGTTCTTTTAAAATATAAGGTCAAAGCAGGAAATGTTATGTATGTTGATGGCTTAAAGCATAATCTATTGAGTGTCAGTCAGATGTGCGATCAAGGAATAGAGGTAATATTTCGATCAAATGGATGTAGTGTTCATGATCTTGATATAGGAAAAATAGTGATCAAAGGCATAAGAACTCCAAATAATTTCTACATATTCAAAGAAGGACAACATCAATGCTATCTAAGCAAGAATGATGAACACTGGCTATGGCACCGGAGATTGGGGCATATAAGCTTCTCGCAAATAAGGAAAGCATGCAAATACCAGGCATTTCATGGTCTTCTAGACATCAGAATTCCAGATAATAAAATATGCAAATCATGTCAGTTTGGTAAGAAAACCAGAACTAACTTCCCTGAGAAGGAAGGATCAGCTAGCACACCACTTGAACTTGTCCATACTGATGTATGTGGTCCATCTAGGAAAAGGTCGCCTCGGGGAGAAGAATGCTTTATATTATTCATTGACGACTATTCAAGGATGGTTTGGATAGGACTTATGAAGCACAAAGATGAAGCCTTCAAAAAATTCAAATCCTTCAAAGCTTTGGTTGAAAACAAATCAGATCACAAAATTAAATGCCTTAGGTTTGATAGAGATGGGGAGTTTACCTCAAATGAATTTTTTGATTTTTGTGAAGAACATGGAATAAGAAAAGAATTCTCTACATCTAGGACTCCTCAGCAAAATGGAGTAGTGGAAAGGATGAACTGAACGGTTCAACAAATGGCTCGTGCTATGCTTGATGAGTCTGGAACTCCTGCAACTTTCTGGGGTGAAGCTGCATTTGCTGCAGTTGTTATCCTCAACAAAACAAACGTCCAGGTGAATAGCACTCAAACCCCTCATGAGCTCTGGTATGGTGAGATTCCTTCGGTAATATATTTCAAAATTTTTGGAAGCAAATGGTATATCAAAAATACTAATGAACATCTTGGCAAGTTTAAACCTAGAGTAGATGAAGGCATTCTCCTTGGTTACTCTCCCCACAGCAAAGCTTACAAGTGTTATAATAAAAGGCTTGGATTTTTTTTTGAAATTATTGATGTAGTGGTTGATGAAGAAGAAAACATTCCTACGTAGGTAAGAGCTGAAGATTTCGAAGATGATGAGGACTATCCTTCAACATCAAATCAGACTTATGATGAAGAAGAAGCTCAAGAGGCACCAGAGGAATAGATAAGGATAGAAGAGAAGACTCCATCCAGATATGTTCAAAGAAGCATCCAGAAACTCAAATTTTGGGGCAGAAAGAGGCAGGTATACAAACAAGAAGAACAATTGCAGAAGCTTCAAGCTATTTGGCATTACTCTCCTCCACTGAACCACAAAATGTAAGAGAGGCATGCAAAGATGAATGTTGGGTCAAAGAAATGGATGAAGAACTTGAGTAGATCGAAAAGAATAACACTTGGGAGTTGGTTCCTAGACCAAAAGATAAGAATGTCATAGCAACAAAATGGATCTTCAAAAACAAGTTAAATGAAAATGGGGAAGTGATTAGAAACAAGGCCAGACTTGTTTGTAAAGGGTATGCTCAACAAGAAGGAATAGACTTTGAAGAAACTTTTGCTCCCATTGCTAGACTTGAGGCCATCAGCATGTTCCTTGCTCTCTCTAGCTTAAGTTCAAAGTATTTCAAATGGACGTGAAATCAACCTTTCTGACTGGAGACTTAGAAGAAGAAGTGTAAATTGAATATCCAGATGGATTCATCCTTGGTAATGATCCAAATCTTGTATGAAGACTAAAGAAGGCTCTCTATGGTCTCAAACAGGCTCCAAGGGCTTGGTACTATCGTCTGGACAAATACCTTCATCAACAAGGTTTTTCAAAAGGATCAGAAGATAGCAATCTTTATATAAAAATTGAAAATAACAAATTGCTAATACTTGTTGTGTATGTAGATGATATCATCTTTGGCAGCAATGAAGAAGTTATGAGTCAAAACTTTGCCTTGGTAATGTAGAAGGAATTCAAAATGTCTTTGCTTGGAGAACTGACATATTTTCT
>APFE030619966.1:0-27910 GCA_000404065.3 Pinus taeda
TATTTACCTAACCCTTTGGAAAACCTTAGTTACTAAATCTTTCAGGGATTGTTTAGCTACAATCCAATAGTTGTGGTATTACAACAATGAGGGCAATCATATGGAAACACCCACTTAGTTTTCCAATAATATTTTGATTTTAAAATACATATATTAATATATCTATCTTTGAATTCACTAATTATAATAAATTTATTATTGGATATTCCTATTCATTGCACCATATATTAACTCCCAATAATTATTTCCTTTCTTTAATGTAACCTTTTACCACTATGACAACTATAATATGTAATACAATATGTCTCCTTAACCAAAAGTCATCATGAAGGTGTCCCACAACCCATATAAACCCTAATTTATTGTGATGACTAGTACTTTTAGAGAATTACAAACCATGCCACAATGATACCTCTAACCACTACTACCATTAACAAGAAATGACACTTATGACTTTGTAATCCTTAAGATACTAACTATAAAATTAGGTAAACGATAGTGCACTATGATCTTTAATACAATGAATTCTAAAAACTATACACACTAGTAGAGTCTAAGATAATGAGATTGTAACTCCTAAGAACACATAACACACATAGATTTTAGTATTTATCACATTAAATATAACTTATATATACTTAAAGTGGCTTAGCATAGCGAAGGTAAAGGTGAATCATGTTGAGTATTATGTAGATGATATCTTGACTATTGACATTGACCAAAAGACCATTTTAAGGGAGCCAATCTATGGTAATAATATTGTTGAGTACTCATAATTCTACCATTAGATGATATTATAATGGACTATATTTTGTAGATCGCTTGAGGCCTTAATATTGTTGTGTGAAGCCCATTTAAGCTATTATGATTATTCTTTCACAACCATAATTTTATTTATCTCATATTTATAAAACAATATGATTTTTTCCATTTTATGCCTCGATGCACTGAAATTAACAAAGTATAGATATGTTTTTCTAACTTTAATTATATGTATTGAAATTTTGATTGGATTCTACAAAAATACCAAAACTGATGTCTTTCACAAGGTACACATTGTGATTATCATTAGCTTTGTCATGTTTCCAAGTAGAAATCTGAATTATCCTGGGAAGTAGGATGGTTAAGTTCCAACTGCACTTGTAGTTTATCTAGAAATACCTAACATATTCACTAAAGTAGTTGTGTTGAGGATTTGTTTTATGTTATTTGCTTGGAATTAATTTTTTAAATCTATGTCTCAACATTCAATTGTGGAAAGTTTTTTTTATCTTACTTAAAAATATAATTAGAGTAGTGGAAGATATCAACTCACAACAATAGCCAAAAATACAAATTACCTCATTCAAAAATGCATAAACCAAGAAAGATAGAATAGAAGCTATGTTATTCTCAGGATGATGAGGAGGTAATGGAGACATATATTGATATCCCTACTATTGTAAAAATGGAAAGGGTTATTCTATAGTGCCCCTCTCTAAAATTGGAGTAAACATATTGTGCTACATATTTTGTTAGAATATATTAAATGATAGAAGTGTATGTAAGAATTAGAATCATTACCTGATGCAACAACATCTAAGGAATTTCTCCCATGAGGTTGCAACCCACTAGCCATAGATGTTATAGGCTCTTTATATTTTGTAGCCCAAAAGGAATGGATCGAGTGACAAAATTGTAGGTTATGTTAAATTGTAAAAGATTCAGAAGATTTCCTATAAAGGATGGAATTGTTTAGATAAAATATTTAAGACTTGCAACCTTGGTAGCTGGTTGAAGGTTGAAGGGACAAAACTGTTGAAGCTATTTATAAAGAGATTTAGATGTTTGTGTCTTTAAATCTCATAAATAATGTCTAAGAATAGTAGTCAGCTAGGGATGAGATTATGCAATAAAGCCAACTACTGGAGGTTAATACATCTTCCCAATTCCACATGACTACTAATTGATTTGTTGATGTAATTTCAAATCTATGTGTTAATTTTTAATTGGAGCGAGGCAGAACAAAATGACACACTACTATTTGTTGGGATGACAATTCAACTATTTGTTGGGATGAATGTGTGCATCATTATGACTGCTAGGTAGAAACATTCAACCTTATATTAATCAATAATTGTTTTAACTACAAACCAATGTCAACTCATTTTTTCAATCCTTCATAATATTTTTAGGAAATATAATACCAAATATTTTGTTGAAAACATTGAGGTAAGTATTTAATGTGCTAACCTAAAATATCATTAACATTTGAACTAGTTATCCATATAAAGCTAGTCGGAAAAATGAGGTAAGTATTTAATGTGCTAACCTAAAATATCATTAACATTTAAACTAGTTATCCATATAATGTTAGTGATAAAAATCACTAAGCAATGTAGGAATATTGAATAGAAATATTTTGAAGAAATATAATAAAATCTATAAATTAAAAAAGTATTTAAATATATAAATAAGGAGTAGTCTAATTTATAAATGAAATATTTTTTTTCATCAGAATCTGGAGATAAAATTTGGAGAAAGACTATGATTTTTTGTTGTCTAAAATAGATTTTTTAAATTTGATGATACAATTTCAAGAAAGACTAATTTTTTGTTGTGGTCAATACATTTTCGAAATATGAAAATACAATTTCATGAAAGACAGATTTTTTGTTGTCTAAAATACATTTTTTAATGCATAAATGAATTCAACCCACTAGAAAACCTTGGGGCACTCAAATTCTAGAAATTAAGCAACTTAAACTCAAGTTTTTAAAATCCTCTGCTCGAATTTGGTTAAAATTAAAATTTACCAAAAAAATTATCATGAAAAAATCCATTTCCATTATAAATTAGACTATGCGTAAAAATAATAATTATATTAAAGCAACTAGCAATTATATCCAATGTAATATAAAAATAACTAGTAATCAATAAAGATATAAATTTGTATAATAATAAAAAAACTATCATTATTAGTGACAATAATCGTTTTTGGTTGCTAGCCATGAATGTAGTCTAACTCATTACTATTGTTTAAGGAAAACTACTCCTAGAGTGACCCGTTAGTGGTCTACAAGGTGACATATGCCTCATGGTCTTGGGTCATTAACCTTCTTTCTATTTCCTTACCTCATTTCTGTTTCCTTACACCCTTGGAAGATGAGATCTTAGTCAAGGAGATGTTATTTTAATAATAATTATTTTATATCCATGCTTTTAGAATAATAATTGTAATTCTCAAAACTATATTAATGATAATTTTACATGTATCATAATAGATTAATTGGAGTACTTATGTTAGTGATTATACATGTATTGTTTAGTTTATCTTTTAATAAATTTTAGTGAATTTTTTATAGCGCCAAAAATATATATCAATAAATTTCAAATTTAATGTGCTAATAGTAAGGTTCAAGTTTCTATATAGGCTTGTCACTAATATATTATTCCAACTAAAACCATATGTTTACTACATTGAATAAGAACAAAATGAAATATAGGGATGCAGATGTAATTGAGAATGTATTCAAAATACCACCGAAGTATTTGTAGACCATAAAGGCTATGAAATATGAGATGAAATGATTAATCCTAAAACTATGTGACATTGAGCTATTTCAAAGACATCTTTCATAAATATTCTTCGAATGTGAATTTATTTCCTTATTGAGTAGATAGTCCAAGCAATGATTTTATTACAAACAAAATTTAGATATAATTGAGCATACCTCGTTGTTCAAATACCTTGTGTGTCGAACCAAAAATTATTGGAACATTTCTAGATTTAGGTACATAATAGTATGTGGTAAATAAGTTATTATCATATATCAACATGTACCATCACCAACTGGGTTGGAAGCTATATTTGAAGTAACCATTTATGTTGCATGAGAAAGGACAAGAAAATTATTGTGATTTTAGATTGATGTTATCATGAAGGTTTCACCCTTATCATACCATCAATTGATATAAAAAAATGTATGCCAAAAATATTAGAAAGATATTTTCCCAAACACATTCTCTTATTACTATTATTTATATTAGATTTGTTTTCTGATGTATATCATTTTGGTTCCCCATATTAAAATGAACACCATATTGTGGGACTTAAGAGTTATTTTTGTGAGTATTTCAACAAATGTGCTAAGTTCACCATGAATGTAACAAGCATAGTTTTGATCATTGTCATTAGAAAGAGAGAAATAGATTAATAAAAAATGAAAATCATCCATCAAACATCATAAGAGTACGGAATGGAGATAAATTCATTGTCATTTCATTATGATGTGTATTGATAAAATTAGAAAATGATTACGGGACTATGTAAATACATTAACTTTGAACCTCGAAATTCTAAACCAAAATCCTTTGAAGCAAGAAATATTTGAAAAAAGAGATAAAGGTGAGTTCTTTATATCATGTTTTAACTAGATGTTGAAACTATTGAAAGAGAAAAAAGTTATAGATATATATACACCTTTTATGAGGACATGGTGAAACCTAGTGCCAAAACTAGTGAAGAGAATACTAGAAGTTTCCTAATTTAGTTATAATTTTCTTAAACATAAGTTAGAAAGGATAATATGGGATATTGAATAGAGATAGGAAACAATTCATACAATTTATTATGCAGCCCATATACGATTTAGAATTAATGGAGATTAAAAATATGTTGTAATTCTTAGCATAAAGTCATTATATATGTATTAAAAGAGATATATAAAATATGCATGTCTAAACTTTACCAAATCATAAAAAATGTGAAATAGAGTGAACGTGCTTAAATTATAGTTTATGGCTTGATGAAATATAAGCTTTTATGGTATCATGCAAGTTGAAACCACACTATTTAAATTGATGTTATGATATCCAAATAATAGAATATGTAATTAATGAAGAGTCATTAGATTAAAACAACCTATATCAATGCATATTTAGAAAATGTTGGATTTTCACTTTTGCAAACCATATATATCGATGGAATTAAAAACATGATTAAGGAATTATCCAAGCATGTCATTATTGCAAAGGAAATAATGAAATAGTTCAATATATAAATATGAAAGTCCTTATATAAAATTCTATGAATTAAAAAATATTTATAAAGTAGAGTTAGAAGTTCTTAAGCCCTTCTCCATCATAACATTATCAAGAAAATATATGTCGAGAAAATATGTTAAGATGCTCAAATATTTGAAAGAAAGGGGAAAATGACATATACACGTACACAATTTATGCATACCTAATGAATGTTATTTGAAGATTAATACTGAAAGTTTTTTTCCGTGAATATCCATGTATTAAATCTTGGCTATGATGGATATCATACTATTATTAATGGGAGATATATAGTAACTAGCAGAAATCAATAATGGCTATAAACTCCTGACCCTAAGCGTAAAAAGAGTTGAACAGAGAAGGTAAGTTTGCAAGTCACAAAGATAGTTCAACTTTTAACTTAAATGAGGTGTGTATGTATTAAATGATATAAATCAAATATCCATGCCCAATATTTTATAACTCATTAATAATGTAAAATATAGTGTAATAGATTCATTTATTATTCACAGCTTAATAAAATATATTTTTTTATAGGATTATATAGTATTGAGCGATGTAATTAAAACAAATCATGTGATATCCAAATATGTAACTAATGAAGACTAATTGTAGGGAAGAAATCTAGAGAAATGAAAAATTGGAAAAGGTTGAATATATAGAATTAAATATAGTTTCTTCTTGAAGCAAGAATACTAAAAGAAATACTACAAACATAAGCATGGTCCTTTTTCACTTCCCTAGATTTTTGTTTGTAACAAAACAAAATCTTTTTGAAATTTAGTAGCATGGTTGTAAATAAATATTAAAAATATTAATTATTTATAAGATTACATTCATTGGCATAAGTAAGGTTAAAAACATTAAGGAAATGGTGAATTTGAGCATTATAGCATTTAGGGAAATGTGTGGGTTAAACAAATAGGGGTTAGTATTCTCCGTCGTGATATGTTTTGGAAAAATATAACAGTGCCATATAATAAAATTTTGAAAATGCTTCTTAAACGTTACTTACAAGGTATATGAATATATTTCACACTAAATCAATGTAATGCTTCTTAAATTTCACTTTTAAGTATAAAAATATAATTCCAATCATGACATAAATTCACATGGATAGTCTCTTTTACACTATCTTCATTTTATACCACATATGTCCATATTCAGGGTTACTCTAGACATGTTTATATTAAGGAACCTCTTACAATTATCCTTAATCTTGCACAACCGAAACGTAATTTGAACTCCTATAAAAGGTCCCC
The DNA here is from genome assembly GCA_000404065.3 of Pinus taeda. Lineage (NCBI taxonomy): Eukaryota > Viridiplantae > Streptophyta > Pinopsida > Pinales > Pinaceae > Pinus > Pinus taeda. The sequence goes on from APFE030619966.1 coordinate 6,306, forward strand.
TTTTTTTTGAAACTGTGTGGTCAATTTAAGCTTTTAAAAAATACATCTTAGATTTTATTCTTCACAAAAACTGAGAGAATATTCATGATATTTTATGTAACCCTCATGAATATATATAGCACGTAATGCAACATAGAGAATAAATAAGGGAATGACCCTTTTGATTAGTGTTATCTTAATATGCACATATTGCAAAACAGAAAAAAATAAGGGAACAATCCTTTTCATCAATTTTATTTTAATATCACAAAAAGAAATTGTAGGTTTTAAGATCATACAGAAATTACCTGCATATGAATTATAAAACACAGAAAATAAATAATACGAGAGTAGAACACAGAAAACACATATACACAAATATTTTTCCCTGGATCCCAAAACTGGGACTACTAGCTTGATTTTTCATTATGTTCCTTTGAACGTTACAATACATATTTATACATGCCGAAGCATCCAATACCATGGACCGAAAACCATCACATCCAATACCATGGACCAAAAACCATTGCGTCCAGTACCATGGACCAAAAACTATTGTGTCCAAAAAACATGTGCGAAAATCGTGCACAAAACCATAGGTGTGTCCGCCCAACCTAACATAATGTGGGGTTATGGGTGCCCTTCAAACCCCTTGTTAACTACGTGGAAATAATATAACACAACCCAATAGAAACATGGGAATTGGTCTAAGAAAATTGTTCATTTATTAGAGAACTAATATCTAATAGGGTTAATAAACATCTCACATTGCAGAGATGTTATTCAAATAAAATACGTTTATCCTAATACTTTGAACTATTATTTGAAAATGAGGTGTCACATATTAGTCCTTGCCTTTATAACAATGCATTTAGTAGCAATCTTATTACTAGAAATGTTCCTTCTTCCACATAAGCCCAAAAAAATATTGGAATTATGGATGTATAATGATGGCCCTTACTATTGAAAATGAATTAATGGAGTTAGAAAATTAAATAGGATAAGACCTTTGTCTATGCCAACAATAACACAAAAAAAGGAAGTCAATAATATTAGCATTCAAGGCTCCATGGGATATCTCAAAAGATTTGATGAACCAAATACAAAATATAAATGAAAACATTATATGAAATTTCCATTATGTTGGAATAAGGGAGAGATGAAAATAGCTCTAGATGAAATTTTAATCATTGAAACACATGGTCGAATATGAATATATATATATACTCAATTTCAAATAAAAAGACTTGTCAATAGTAGATAATGCAGAAAAAAAGAGAATATCTTTGAATATATTGAAGAAATAGAATCAAAATATCATGTTAAAACTATCCTTTCACTTAATTCTATTGGATAAAAAATTATTATCTAGAATTGCAAAATAAAAAAAAAATTATACCTATAGACATTGAAGGATACTCTAGAATTATACTATCCACACAATCTTCTCCTCCTCAATTATCTCTTCCTCAATTACATGCACTATTATGAGAATTGATTCATCAATGCTATAGCCAAGAATTGCCAAGAATTTCTAACAGATGCTAGATAGTTCCAACACATGTTAGGCAAGCTAATACATGCCAAGTGATAAGGCATTCCAAGATGTGCTAGTTCTTAGGGTGTGGTGCCAATTCATTTTAAGGAGTGTTAGGGAGTTCCAAGAAACACAACAGAGCACTAGATTTAATTGCTTGGAAATGAATGAACAAGTGTGTGTAATAGGGAGTGTTACCAAGTTCTAAGTATCCTAAGGAGGGAGTGATAAGGTATGATAGGCAGTGCCAATGCATTTTAGAGTTATTGGGAACCATGTCGAGATGTACCAAATGACAAGGTGTGCCAATGTGTGCTAAGGAGTATTAGTGAGTGCGAGGGAAACATAAGGGAGCACTAAGCCAAAAAGCATGGAAATGGATGAATAAGAATATGTGACAGGGATTTTTAGTGAGTTTCAGGTGTGTTAAGGAGGGAGTGACATGCTATGTTAGGTAGTGTTAGGGAATGCTATGGTGTCAGGAAGCATGTTTCCAAGATGTGCTAGGTTCTAAGGTTTGTCAACGCGTGCTAGGAAGTGTTACAAAGTGCCATGGAAACACAAGGGAGCACTAGGTCAAAATAATGTATGGAAATGAATGAATAATATTTTGTGACGAGAAGTGTCAGTGAGTTCTAGGTGTTCTAAGGAGGGAGTGACAACATATTCTATGAAGTGGTAAGGTATGCTAGATTCTATGGAAACATGCCAAGATGTGCTAGGTGATAGGGTGTGCCAATGCACGTTAGGGAGTTTTAGGGAGTGTTGCAGAAGAACAAGGGAGCACTAGTTTCAAATGCATGGAAATGAATGAATTCGAGTGTGTGATATGGAGTGTCCATGAATTGTAGTTGTGTTAAAGAGGGAGTGACAAGGTATGCTAGGTAGTTCCAGGTAATCCTAGAGTGCCAAGGTGACATGCCAAGATTTCCCAGGTATCAGGGTGTGTAATGTGTGCCAGGGAGTGTCAGGGAGTGCCATGGAAACACAAGAGAGAACTATTTCAAACTGAATAGAAGCAAAGGTTGAACGAGAGTGTGTGATAGGGAGTATTAGTGAGTTTCAGGTGTGTTAAGGAGGGAGTGACAAGGATATATGCTAGGAAGTTCCAAGCCATGCTAGAGTGTCAGGTCATGTTAGGGAGTGGTAGGGTGTGCTAGAAAGTGCCAAAGCATGCAAAGGAATGCAGGCAGTGGTAACACATGCAACATAGTACCAAGGGATTGTTAGATGTGCCAAGTGTTATGGCATGTCAAGATGTAAACTATGTTGCTCAATTGTTTTATGGCCACGGTTATACATGACCCTTGAATTGGTCACTTGTAACTTCTTAAGTGGGATAAATTGAAATTGTACATGAGTGGAATAAGATGAGTTATATTCAATTCTTAGGTGAACAAGGCATAGTCTAGGTGTAGTAACTATAACTTGGTCATGTTGTTTTAGTCGATGCAAGACTTGGTTAGGTTCCCAAGTCCCTAAAAAATTAAGGGTAGTTATTAGGGCATTGAAACTAAGCAGTGCTAGGGCATTCCAAGGAATGAAAATACATGCTAACACATGTCAGAAATTGTCAATTCATGTCGAGGTGTTTTAGGGAGTGACAAGGAATCAAAATGGAGAACTAGGTCAAAATGCATGTAAGTGGACAAATAAAAGTGTGTTCCAAGGATTGTCAACGAGTTCCAGGTGTCTCAAGGACAAAGTATGTTAGGATAAGTTTAGAATATGAATTGTAGGAGGGGAGCCTATGGCTACAATAAGGGGCTTGTCAGAGCAACTTTAGGCAAAAGGAGACTTTGGGTTGGGCACACAATTGTTTTTCCTATGACTTGTTTGGGTTCCCAAGTCATTAAAAAAGTAAGGCTATCAATGAGTTCATGAAATCTAGGGATAGGCAAGGTGTGCGAGGGAATTCCACAAAGTACTAAGACATGCTACATAGTTTGAAGGAATGTTAAACATGCCAATACAAGCCAAATTCTAAGGCATGCCAAGATGTTGCAGGTGCCAAGGTATGGCACAAAGACATGGTAGGGAGTGTTAAGGCCAAGTTCTAGGGAAGCACAGGGGACACTAGTTTCAAACGTATGGAGATGAAGTTTCAACAAGTTCCAATTTTTTTAAGGAGGGAGTAACAAGGTATTATATGCAATACCAAGGCATGTTAGAGTGCCAGGGAAGCATACCAAGATGTGCCAAGAGCTAAGGTGTTCCAATGCATGCTAAGGAGTGTTCACGAGTTCCAAGGAATTGGCAAAGCTATTGTAGTCAAGGCAAGACTTGATTAGGTTATCATTTTGATCCTGCTCAGTCAAATGGCTATGACCACACCGTGGGTCTTTTCATTTTGATCCTCTCTATGCAGATGGTTGCACCCATGTCGTGGGTCTATTTCATATGATCCTTTGAGTGGGATGGTTGCATCCATGCTAATGATCCATGCACATGATCCATTTATTGATGGATAACTGCACCTTATCATGTATTCATGTATTTTTATATGCCTCTCATGTTTAACAGGCATGACTATCATATTTCAGATATTGTACATGTATGTTTGAGTTGCAAGTCTTTCGATGTTGGTATTCCAATTCCTCGCTCCATCTTAAATCATTTTAGCCATCGCTCTCAGCTCTGACTTCATGCTTTAGGGGGCATCTATTACACAATAATTTTTTACTCTCCTATCACTCCCTGTTCATGATCCTGAAGAAGCCTAGTAGTGACTATTGTCTTATACTTTCACCATGAAACCTATGCTCTTACATCGCTTGAAGTTTGAAGAAAGTATTCCCCAATCTCTTTAGAACATTTCCAAAGAATACAGTGACAACCAGAGTGCAATACATCTTGTAAAGAACTATCCATTTCATTCCAAGGCTAAACATGCATAGCTCATGTATCATTGTGTACGGTTAGTGTTGGAAGATGGACAGTTGAAGCTGGAAAAGGTACACACTAGCTAGAATCGTGTAGATATATTAACAAAAGTTGTAACCACGGAAAAACTAAGATTCTACTCGGTTTCAATTAGTCTTCAAGTGTGACGATGAAGATGAGAAATAACTAGGTCTAAAGTGGAGCCATTGTCCAACAAATGAAGTAACGATGGAGTTGCTATAACCAATCTCCAGGTGGGAGATTGTTTGTTGTGGAGCCTGATTATCTCCTTTATTCCGAGGTATCACCGCATTGGACCCTGGTTTGTAATGTGGCGGAAATGCCACCCATAAATGTAAGCCACCACGCGGTCTAGGGCAGTGACAACGATGATTATTTGGAGCCCTCCCTGGCAGGGAATCGGGGGTAGTGCGCGTGAAGCTAAAAATAGATGTAAAATTGCCTTGTAAAATGTTGTAATTTCATAGTCAATCTAAGTCATTCATTAGGTGGATATCTCACGGTAGAAGTTATGTTTAATTTAGGGTTTTTCTCCCTAGAAGGAAACACTTCACTATATATGAGGGAATTGTACTACGCCTATGCAAATTTGTATTCTGAGTGAGAAAGAGAGAGGAGATTGTGTGAGATGAAGAGGGAATTACAACAGATTTTCTAGAGGTTGTATCTCTTCAGTTTGTTGGATAATATAAAAGGAAGGACTCGTTGTTTCTCCATGGACGTAGCTCAAATTGGGTGAACCACATATATCTATGTCTCTCCTGTTTTATGTGTTTTCTGTGTTTATATTTCTGCAATAAATTTTATGTATTCCATTTCTCTGTAATATATATTTTTCTAAAAAATGTGTTGAAGTACTCCTTTTTACTTCCCTTCGTATGGCTAGGGTAAGGAAATCAATGCCACAGTTCATCAATTATCTCTAAGTTTGAGTAGGCCTACCTATCTCTAGTTGTTAGGGTTTCCAACTGCTCAATTTCATTATATATTTCTATGGGAACAACAGAATGAAAGTTTTTAGCATCATCTTGGGCATGTCGTTGGTCTTAGTTTCAGCCTTATGGGTTGTATCCTCCCCCCACACATACTTCTCATGCGTCGGTACTACCTATAGTCAAACATGCATATCCTTCTAGTATCAACACATAAATGGCTAAGAACACAGATTTGAGTGTAGAGATAAGGCAAAGTCATAGTTATTGACAAGACTGGGATGATGAAACCCAAAAGGACACATACCCAACTCCAAAGTGGGAAAATCTAGTAATAGATATTTAAAAAACACTAGTACAAGTAGGGTTTGGAAAAAGTAAAATGAAAGCTACCACATTGTGTGAATATAGTCCCACTATGCAAATGAAACGACGACCAAGTCCATATGAAAAAACAACACTAAAAGATAATAGTCGAAGCCAAGAAAAATACTAAAGACAAAATTATAAATATAAGAAGACTTAAGAATTATCCAAGATGCAGTGACCTTTGTGCATCAAGAGAATACTAGTGAGGGTCCCTGTGTACCAATTACATTGAGAGAAACTCATAAACAATGGTCTACAACTAAAATATCATATGAACAACCAACATACCTCCTTAGCCCTGAGATGCATAGAACCAATGCCCAATTTTTCCTTAAACAACTCACTTATAGCTTCACTCTCATATCCTTTCCCTCCATAGTCACTCTTAGGGATGCCAAGCAATTATACTCCCATATTAATTTTTACTAATTGACTATAGCTAAACTATACTTCTCCCAAAATGAAGGCCAAACCTCATTTTTGGGGGCTTCAATCTTTTTCCCTGGGATATTTCTTCTAAGATAGACCGTCCACCCCCGTTTCCTCCTCCAAATGTTACTTATCATGGTTAATGAGATGCAATATACTCAGATTCTTCTACATTCACAGGGGTGCCCATGCCACCCCTTCCATTTAATGTAATCCCCTCTGTAAGGTGGTAGGCACAACCACCAAGTCCACTAATCTCCTCCATTTACACCGGCATTAGGGAGCGCCCATGGGCTATACTTATTAACATATTGTTACATATTAATATTAATATGTTATATATGTTTAGATTAATAATATAATAATGTTGGGTCCTTCATTTTTGAAGGAATAGAAGTTCTGGAGGACATTTTGGACAAAGCTTTCGAAATTAGACCACCATAAATGAAAGTGGCAGTGGAATACTTGTTTTGGGACTTGTGTGATCGAAACAAAGGCCACAAATCAAAGAAGATGGAGCCTATTTTGATATATTCACAAGGATTCAGCTTGTTGTTCTCAATTGGATTCACAAGGATTCATACTTTTTTCTTCAAAACAATCAAATATGGCCAAAATCATAGTCGAATCACTTACCAGATACCTAAAGTTCGTAGGAAGGGGGGATGAAGATGTTGGAAAACACTGGTATTTATGTGAAGTTGTTTGGAGAGCTTGTCAGACACCTGACGCTACTAAGATTATTGAATTTCAAACTATGCTGTGGGATAGAGCATTGAGATGGTTTATAAAATCGATCAATGCTAACCCCAATGCTAGTATAAATTTGGTTAAAAAGGAATATATTCAAGAATTTAAGTTATGTCGCCAAATCAACAAGGATTTGCAAAATTATTAGATATTCACCAATGGGAGGGGTAATCTACTTAACAATGTAACAACATTTTAAAGACGCTATCAACAAATTTTCTTATCCCATTGATCTGCATCATCAAAGATATTTATTCATTATGGCTATGTTACCAATGACTCACATTCTATTGTCTTAGTAGAAGATTGATACACTTCATGATTCCTTGGAACAAGCGATGCAGATAGAGGCTATAGCTTGTTATCAACAAAACTGTAGAATTGGTATTTATTCAACTGATCCTACTATTATGGGCCTTCATAATAATATTGCTACCTTGATAGACAAACTAAAAGATCTTGCACCTTTATAGTCCGCGAGGCCTCATATTTGGTGTACACACTATCAGGCTGAAGGGCATCATGTTACAAAGTGCTAGCGAATGAGGGGGTCGGGACCGTCTAGTTCTCCTATGGGACCTCCTCCATCGCAATCCCCTAGAATTATGAAAATCTCCTATGCTCTTCCTTTTTCAGGCCATATAAAATTCTAGTCATTTCCAAATCCTCAAGGTATGTCTTTAATTGATTATTGTGAGATATTTCAATGTTTTGGTCATTTACCTCATCTATGTCTTACTCTACAAAAGTACTCCAATTTTCCTAATAACTTGTTCTATGAGTTTTTTTTTATCGCCTAATCATCATATGAATCAATGTCGGCCCTTAGATACTTTAGCTGACCACCTTGATCGTTTATCCTTTCGTATTAATGAGACTCCTCGAAGATGAGGAGGGGGATCTCCAAGAGGAGGAAGATTAGGTGAAACAAGCCTGATTAGGTGTTATAACTATGATAAGGAAGGCCATGTCGTGAGAGAATTCACTATGCCACGAAGACCTTGGTGTTCATATTGTTGAGTGAATACCGATGAAACTGAATATTGTCCTAAATGTATTGCTCGGTGCGAGGAATGAAACTAGGCTAAAGGAGCTAATTCATTTTGTGAAGAACCTTAGGATCCTAGTCTTACAATTTAGCCCAATATCAATGTTGTTACAAGGGGAGGGAAGAAGAATGGAGCTGATATTGGGACTCTTGATTAGCCATCCATTATAAGACCTACATCTCCAATGAAGTCTTATGATCTAAATCAACACAAGGAGTACTATAGGGATGTAGTTGAACTTTTCCGACAGTTGATTTCTTCACAAGGATATCACAATGAACAACATGAGAAAGTAAAGGTACATGAGTAGAAGAATTTTCTAGAACCTTTCCAACCAATAACGAATTGGCTTAAGTTATTTCTACAAATTATGAATGATGGAAAACTCACAGGTCAGTTACGGAAAAAGTTAAAAACTATTGTTAAGGATGATTTTTCTTCTGAAGAACTAATGTTTGCAAATTTAACTAAGCAACATTCCAGGTGGGTACAATGGAACAAGAAGAGAACCAGAAGGGATTTCTTGGTAGAGGCTTAGATTGAAGGGTTTAAAATTAAGGATTCCATGTTGGATTTGGGGTTAGATGTCAATATTCTGCCGAGGAAAACTTGGAAATCCCTTAGAAAACCCAAGTTATTCTTTCCCTTTATTCAGTTTCAAATGGAAAATAAATATTGTATTCTTCCTGTTGGCAGATTAGAGGATGTTGAAGTTGATATTGTTGGTATTAAAACTTATGTAGATTTTGAAGTTATTGATATAATTGGAGATAAATATTATTATCCAACTTTATTGGGCATTTACTGGGCTTTAGAGAATTATTTAGTCATTGATATCAAGTGAGAAACCATGACTTTTGAAGTAGATGGCAGGACGGTCATACAACCCCTTGCTCCTTATCAGGGCTCGAGATTTACTGAACCTATGGATGAGGTTTAGTCATATAATTTATTGGATCAGATATATCAACTAACTACTAGGAGGCAAGAAGATTATATTAAACCCATAATAGATGGATCTATTATTTAGTGGAGTATTCAAAGTATTGAAGTTGGCTTGAAGGCTATGATGGAATATTGGAAAAAAGGAACTCATGAAATTCATTCTCGACATTGTGTCATTGTTTGATGTGTCTATTGGATTAGTATTGAGCTATGTGAGTATCCTATTTTTAATGGTACTAATTATGTTGTAAATTTATAAGGAAATTGGCTCTTTCATAGAAGAAATTCAAAATATTCCTTTAATGAGTGTTGCTTTGCAAGAAACTCCCACAAGTTGGTCGGCGGCCCATCCGGATCAACTTCAATATTGGAGCACCATTAAGGTTGTTCTTTTGTATGAGTTTATTCCTCCAAATGAGATTTGTAGCAAAATCCCCGCTTATGATGGTTGTACTTTCTTGCAAGAGCATGTTGAGCATTGTTGTTCTATATGGTAGGTTCATGGCCTAGAAACTGAAATGTGGACACATCTATTTATCCATTCATTGGGAAATATTCCACAAGCTTGGTATTTGCAGGAGTAGTTAAGATGCCAAACAACAAATTGGGAGGTGTTGTCTACCCAATTCTGTAGAGACTTTTCCTTCTCTAATGTTGATGGAAGGATAGTGCAAGACCTTAGAGATATCATAGGATTATTTTTTTCAGCTGGGGATGCTTTATCAAAATGCAACTGGTATGGAAACTTTACACACCGGTATGACTCGGGGTTTCATGAAGCTGTGATTTGTAGCAAAGATAGTAAAGATCCAAATTATGACCTCGATGAGTTGAGGCATTTTTCTTCTAAAGAGTTTAAAGGGAATGGAAAATAAAATAGGATCCTATACATGATGCTCCACATCTTGAAACCTCTTAAGTTGAATATGATGAATATTGAGATAGAAGATAAACCAAAGATTTCTTCTATTAGGGACTATTGGGATGATCAAAGAACTCAGGAAATTTTCGATCTACTCAAAGAATATGAGGATTTATTTCCCTATTCTATTTCATAATTAAAGGGAATTAAAGGAGATTTGGGAGAGTTGAAAATAACATTGAATCCAGATACGAAGCCAGTTGAACATCGACCTTACAGATTGAATCTGCAAGTTAAGGAGAAAGTAACGAAGGAAATTGACAAAATGCTAGTTGTTGGCCTTATATTATTGGTTGATGAAGCTGAATGGATAAGCCCCATTGTCATCTAGGATAAGACAGATTCAAGCAAAATTCGAGTGTGTGTTCGCTATCGTAGTCTCAATAATGAATGTGTGTATGGCCCACTTCCAATTGCTTTTAGCAATGAAGTCTTCGATAATGTTGGGGGTAATGAAGCCCATTCTTTACTGATGTTTTCTTGGGGTATCACCATGTTCACATTGCAGAAGAAGATAAGAAGAAGACCACTTTAACTACTGAATGGGGATCCTATGCTTATAATTTTATGCCCTTTGTGTTGAAGAATTCCTGAGCTGTTTTCTAGCGCATTGTTATTGATTCTTTCTGTGAATATTTACATAAGTTTCTTGAAGTCTACATGGATGATTGGATTGTTTATAGTTTTCTCAAGCATCATCCTAGATTGATCAGGGTTATGTTTGATAGGTACAGACAACTTCAAATATCTTTAAACTTGAAAAAATGCAATTTTGTTCTGCCTTTTGGAACATTGTTGGGGAATATCATCTGCAAGGAGGGAGTTTGTGTGGATATTTCCAAGGTCACGGTAATAATGAATCTCACACCACCCACTTACGTCTGGAATTTTTGTTCCAGTTTGGGACATACTGATTATTATCGAAGGTTTATAAGAAATTATGCTTCAATTACAACTCCACTTGAGAAGCTTCTCAATAAATTTGAATGCTTCATGTGGTCTAGTGAATGTGATGTTGCATTTGATACATTGAAGGAGAATCTTACCAATGCACCTTTCTTGCATACGCTGACTGCAACAAACAATTCCATGTCCATGTTGATGCACCTGGAAAGTCCTTGGGAGCTATAATAACACAACCAGGTGAAGGAAACATGGATCATCTTGTCTATTTTGCAAGTAGAAAACATTTGAATGCGGAGAAGAATTATACTACTAGAGAATGGGAATCTTTATCTATGGTATATTCTCTCCAAAATTTCTGACATTATTTGCTGAGAGGTCCATTCAATTTTGTCATAGACCACCCAATGCTGAAATATTTAGTTAATAAGCATGTGCTTGAAGGAATAATTTTTCGATGGTTATTTTTATTACAAGAGTTTACTTTTAAAGTGATTGTCAAGTGGGGAAGATCCAATGTGGGGCCGAACCATTTGTCTAGGTTAGAGTTACGAGAGTGAGGGGGATCATATGATGATCAGTTGTCAAATGCTCATTTGTTTCGTATTGAAGTTGTCCCTAATTACTTAGAATATTTTTCCCTTTTCTTGGTATAGGTCAATGTCCTCCTGATTATACTATGGTGCAAAAGAAGCATTTGGTAGTTAGATCAATATGGTATCAAGTTATTGCAGGACAACTATATAGAATGGTTGTCGATCAAGTTTTATGCCATTGTATCCTTGATCATGAAGGTGTAGGTGTATTATGGAAATATCACAGTGGGGTTGCAAGAGTTCATCTTGGAGGGAAAGCTACTACTGAGAAATTTCTGCAAGTTGGCCTTTGGTAGCCGACTCTCTCTAAGGATGCAAAATAATGTGCAAAGACTTGTGATGTCTTTCAATGGGTTGGCCAAACATTGCATTTCGATGAAATACCTTTACATCATGTCCCAGATCTTGTTTTTTTTTAGAAATGGGTAGTTGATTTCATTGGGCCTATTCATCCTCTTGCTTGTCATTTGAGTGCTCAGCATATAATTACCATGGTGGATTATTTGATTCATTGGGTAGAATTTTCTCCAGTTAAAGATTTCACTACTGATATGGATGCTTTGTTTATCCTTTAAAACATTATTACCATGTTTGGTTGTCCATGAAGTCTTAAAAGTGATCCAGATTCCCATTTCATAAATGAAACTGTCCAGGCTCTACTACAGAATTTCATGATGAAACACCATAAGAGAACTCCTTATCATCCGAAAGCCAATGGGACTATCGAAGCTTTTAATAAAATTTTAGAGAAAGGACTTACTAATGTTTTCTATACAAACAAAGATGATTATGATGAACGAGTTCCTTCTACTTTGTGGGTCAACTGAACTATAGTCAAGTGGTTTCAAAAGTACATTCCTTTTGAACTAGTTTATGGGAAAGAATTTGTTATTCCTGTTGAGTTTATTATTCCTAATATTTCTGTTTCTCATGAAAATGAAATTTCTTAAGATGAGTCCATTCTTGAACGAGTGCATGAATTATCATAGCTAGATGAGTCCTGATTTCTTGCTTATTTTCATCAATTTGTTCTGAACGAGTGCCAAAAGGCTTGGCACAATAAAAAAATCAAGAAGAAATCATTTTCTGTGGGTGGCTAAGTATTACTCTATGACAAAAAGTATCACAAGAATCATGATAAGCTCCAAATGCATTGGCTTGGTCATTTTTTGTTTTGTGGAAATCAAATATTTTGTGGTTGTTTTGCTTGCTCAATTAGATGGTACACTTTTCTCTAGATGGTTGAATGACACTCGCCTGAAGCCCTATTTTTTTGTTCCAACTTCTAAATAATGTGTCCTCCCTTCATGAGAGTAGTACGTAGGAGTTAGGATAGCTTCCTCAACAAGTATTTCAACAAGTTAGTAGTTTGCCTTTCAGTCTTTTTTGCAAGTCTGTTGTCTTTTCGGTTGCAACCCATTGTGGTCGGGAAGTTTTGTAGTATATTATCTTGAAATTGTCATTAATGCTTGTCTTATCTATCATTGTTTCCAGTCACGTTCAATTTAATTACCAAATTTGTCTCCCAATGCCCGATAATACTCCCTTCTACAGTTAGATGTTATGTTATGTCATGACACACCTTAGTATGTGTCCAAATCATCTATCATTAATTCAAGTTTAATTCATATTTCTCGTGCTTAATGTCTAAGTCCTCCACCCCATCAAATTTTCTATATATTCCCACACTTTTGTCTTCATTTTCATCTTTACTTTTCTCGCATTCTTAGTTTCCGCTCTCGCTACGTCACCACTTACCTTTTTCTCCCCACTATTTGTTTTATGTATACCCAACATTCTTTAACCATGTTTCACCAAGTTAGAATTGTTGTCAAATCATACCTTATTTACTCTCGTAGCGCTACCAGGACAACCTCTTGGGGAAGTATGACAAAGCCCATCTTGTTGATAATGACCTTTGTGATCATACTTTGTTACTTGTGCTTTGGACCAATGTTTTTATGGAGCCTAGTACCCATTCCAATGCCCACTCTACCATGAAAGTTAGACCACTCTTCTTTCCCTTGAAGCATTCCACTCTCATTCTTATGCACGACTTACCTATTTTTGGCACGAATGGTGAGGTAATTTGTTGCACGAAGTTACTAATCATTTGACTTCATTGGGGTTCTCTTTGGTTGGATTTAGAATACCCCATTCATGCGATACATATCTATAGAATCATAGGACTTCCCACTTATGGTACCGATGTTGGTTGGGATTTTCAGAAAACTGCTAAACGTGGAAAGAAGATAGATGAAAATAATTTGTATAAGAATTATGGAACCACTAGAAAATGTCATGGAGTTGTTCTTGATATGGTCAATAATATGTCAGTTCGCGCTGCTGCTACAATTATCACCACCAAACTCATGTGTCATTATACCAGAGGATAATCTTTGTTTGATGCCATCTTAGTTGTAGAAACTTGCATCTGAGGTGATCATCCAAATTGGTCTAGTTATCTCCTTCATGAGTTATTTGAAACCATTAATAATGTTTACACTCAACCCACATATTTTATTTTTGGATTTCTGCTTCTTTCCCTTGTTATGTCCAAATGGTGTGCTCCAAAAGGCCACGACCTTTCCATAATTGTGGAAGATGAACCTCTTTCATATGCTTATGCACCTTGACACAACATTGAAGATATTATCAAAAAAGAGTTTAATTATCTTGCATTTGGCCACGCTTTTAAAAAAATGGATGACATGACTAGAACCATTTCGCAGATGTCACTCCCTCTAATCATCCAGTACTCTCCTTAGGCCTGGTTTGATATATCTCATATTTCTTGTTAACTTCCAATGGTTTTGAAGTAGTGAATGAGGAGTTTCCAACTCTTTTTCAACCACCAATTTCCCCAGTTTCAACTCCAAAAGAAAGATTCCTAGGAAGAAAGGTTAGTATTCTTTCTCAATGGCCCTTCTCGTCTTATAAGAAAGAGCAATATTTGTAGAGGTTTAGTCATTTATTTTAGAAAGAGGAAAACATACATCCTATATAAATGACCCTACCTATTTATTTTCTAGGGTTTAAACAATTCAAACTTAAATGAACTTAGTCTAAATTAAAATTTGAACAGAGATATGCCACCACCTACCCAATGATGGGATCCATAGCATTGATAGAATCATAGCATTACCATAAGGTCTTCTCCATTCCCCTACTGTTGGTCCTTTACATAGTTATACATATCCCTAGCCCCTTGTTTATTGAAATCCACAATATGCATACTTGAGTAATCCATAAATCCCCAAAGAGTCAAATGCCTGAGAGCTAGATCATGATGCTTATGATTGTCCGAGTCTTTAGAGAGTTGGATGCTCTAGATTGATTGAGCTTATGACCCCGAAGTTACCGATTCCAGAGCCTCTAGGTGAGAAAAACCTATATTCCATAGAGAGCCTATATAGAGGTAATTTATTTCAGTAAATTCTTGGATTTGAAGTGAAGGTTGAAGAACTTGAACCAGAATGACGAATTTAAATTCCAATTTTTTTTTTTAAATTCAAATCTCCATCTATTTTGTCTTGGATTTATGGTATTGGACTCACTTAATGATCTATAACATGTTTTTAAGATTTAACTTGAAACGAGTGACCTATTTTCTGTTTTCCCCGAAATCTGTGTCCATGTATATTTGATTCGTTATATGTCTATGATATACAATTATTTTGCCTTAGTGGGCTTTCCATGAATCTTTATCCCTTCTAAGTTTTCTATTTTTGTATTATGAGTGAAAAGAAAAACCTAATATAGGTTTATACTACTATAATAATAAAAAAAACTTAAGGTTATTAGGGGAATTGTTGTACACTTTGCCATTAGACCGTGGGATTCTTTATCGACTTGGGCCAAGGCTCAATTGACTATAAACCTGTTGTGTAATTTGTTTATTTCATCTACTGTGGATAAGATGTTAGACCCAATCATCACTTTCACATATCTAAAAGATGAAAATTAGTTTGAGTGATGAGCTTGTGCATTTATTTAATTTGACCTAGTATGGGGAATCATCATGCCTCGTAGTTCAACAATCTTCTTAAGCGATATATTATGCGGGGGGTAGACTACAGAGAAAGGTGGTAAGCTACATCACCCTACATATACCAAAAACAAAATCCTAGAAAGCACATTGTAAAAGGAATACAAAAGCATCAATGAAACCCCATATTAAAACCTAATATTGATAAGTATGTTAAAAACCAATATTAAAGAGTAATAATTACGTGAATTTATGTTTTAGGAAATAGATTAAGTAAAATTATGCCAAAAGACATGTTTATCTTGGAATAGGGTTTCTACAATTCTAATTTAATTAGTACACATTATTCTTTTTGTTCTTTTAATTAAATTGTTCAACTTCAAAAAATATGATATCAACCAGTGTCATATGCACTCACTTATGATTTTTTGGACATATCTTATCAATAAGGTATGGTTTCGTAACAAAATTATATTTACATGTTAATGAATTTCCATGGTAAATTGTGGGTAAATTTCAATTATTAGGAACCTTATTCTATATTTTAGAAAGAAAGGAAAAAATAAATGTAACTATGTTCTGAGAAATATGTGTGTATGTTTTTTTCATTAAAAAATTATTATCAATTAACGTATTTTTTTTCAAATATTTTATTTCTAAATTGTATAAACTATTATTTTTTCCATATTTCTAAGTACAAAATATATTTAAATGTAGAAGTTTCAATTAAAATCAAATACTTACTTGAAAAATTTAACTTTTCAAAAAATGACCATAAGCACAAAAAAAAAACACATTAACATTATTTATCCTCTAAAAATGTGAAGAATACTATACTAGTGTAAAAAATTTAAGTTAAAAACCAATATTGATAAGTACCTTAAAAATGATGTTAATGAGAATATTTGAGTCAATTTATGTTTTAAAAAATAGATTAGTTATAATTATCTCAATGGATATGTTTATTTTGGAATAGGGTTTTTAGAATTCTAATTTAATTAAGAGTAATTATGAAGTAGATAACATTTTAAAATATTCATATTAGACTACAGAAATGAAAGATTGGGATTTTTCTATGTTCTTTTAATTAAATTAATTAACTAAAAAACATCATATCAACAAATGCCATATAAAGTGAGCTATGATTTTTGGACATATAGTATTAAAAAGTTATGATGTTGTAACAAAATCTATATACATATTGAGAATTCCCATTGGTAAAATTAAAATAAATCTTCATAATTAAGATGGGGCCACTATCCAGTCTGTGCTATGCCGTTCATATTGGATGCGTGAGGCCCGCTAAGTATTATTAAAGCCCAGCCGTTTACGTGGTAGATAAAACATAATTTACATTATAATTTTATTAAGCAATTAACACCTCGTTGTGGACGGTAGCAGACAGTGAGTACAGGAATCATCTAGAAGTAGAGCGAAAGGGCAATTTACGGCAGTGGGCTTGCTTTTGTCAGAGGCCGCATCATTGTGCGTTATTTTTTCTGACAATTAAGAAGCATCTTAGACTCCCATTATGCAACTTGGGTTTGTATTACGTTACTCCACGTTCAAACCACACCGGAAATACATATATCCGGTGCACTGTTCAAACAGGTAAGGCATGCCAAATACTGGGCGCGTTTGTATTACACTCCAACGTTTAAACCACATCGGAAATACATATATCCGGTGGACTGTTCAAACCAATTTGGGAGCCACGCGTGTGTGACAGGTAAGGAATGCCAAGTAGTGGGCGCGTTTAAACCAATTTGAATGTAGATGCCAACAAATAGTGGGCGTGAGTTTGTGAGATGCAAGTTTGTTATATTCTCTGACAATAAAGAAGCATCTTACGCTCCCATAATGCCACTTGTGTTTACATTACACTCAACCGCTCAAAGCGCACGGGAAATACATATATCCGGCGGACTGAGTTGATCAAACGTTTTAACCACACCGGAAATGCATATATCCGGTGGACGGTTCCAGATGAGGCAAGCGCTGGAAATATATAGCCGTTCAACGAACTTGGTAAATGGCTATATATGTCTTTCGAATTTCATTTTACAGCGTTTTCATCCTCCTCCATCCATCTATGTTCAGATTGTGTGCTGGGCTGTGGTTTGAGTCAGAGGTCAGTAAGTTTAAGTCTCTGGTTTGAGTCAGAGGTCAGTAAGTTTAAGTCTGTTGATTTGAGTATGGGTATGTGTCGGTCTGTGTGTGAGTCAGTAGTCAGTCATATCTGAGTAGATAGACGAGGAGGGTTTGCCATTTTTGGGTTCATGGAGATCAATGATCCTCTTTCAGTATGGTATGCACGCCATCAAAGTCTATTTCTGTATGTAGTTCTATTTCGTAGCTCTGTATTTTTCTTGATTATAAATTATTCAATTGCCATGTAAATAATGTTGCTGAAAAATGTTTAAATGATGCAGGTTGTTGTTAACGATGGCTAAAGAAATGAAATCATTACTTGGAATCCCACCTCCAATTCCAGGTATGGCCTTTCGATTAATATACTGTAGGATCTGAAATATTGCATATGAAGGTGTGCACAATGTGATCTAGCTTACCATCCAGGCAGCAACAGGGTCATATTCCTTTATGTTTCACCCTATTCCTCGCAGCAACAGGGTCATATTCGTTTATGTTTCACCCTATTCCTCTATGTTTTCTAGGCCATTCAATATGTGAGAAGGACCTGTAACCTTCAACCCATAATCTTGATCTTGTTGTATAGTTAATCTCCACACCTAGAAGTAACCCCAGAATAGTGATTTCCATATTGAGATGCCGGTCGTAGGGGGCAGGAAAGACGCTAACTAAGTACTCTGCATAGCGAGACTAATAGCCAGCGCTAGTCATAGCTTCTCTGCATAACACAACCAAAACCACTAGCTTCTCATGCGCAGGTAGATTACGCAGGTAGATTAAGCAGGAAGGCACTGCCAAAAATAAACATTACCCTCCCATAGAGGCACCTCCAAAAACCTTATAGGGCAAGACCGTACAGAGTCAGATCTAAACCCAGCCCTTTCTGTTCATTCTGCAACTCAAAAGCTAGACGAATAGCCTGGCACTAGTCATAGAACCAATTGCTTAACATACTACTGTCACTAGTCTTAGAACCATTAGGTATGGGTCATAGAGGCACAGCCACTAGCTTCTCCTGCATACACAAAGGTAGATTACTTTGCCTAGCACAACCTCTAGCTTCTGCTGCATAGCGCAACCACTAGCTTCTCATGCGCTGGTAGATTAAGTGGGAAGGCATCGCCAAAAATAAACTTACCCTGCATATATAGAGGCACCGCCAAAAACCTTAAACTTACCCTGCATATACCGCCAAAAACCTTATAGCGCAAGACGCTACAAAACGAGATTTAGACCCAGCCCTTGCTATTCATTCTGCAATTATAAATGGTGTTCGTAGACAGAGTTCTGTCAGAGAGGCAAACGCTCCCATCCAATTGGCTATTTAATGCCAACGAACTTCCTGTTTCCACGACGACCATGCAGGCACCATTAATGTGTCGTCCTCCACGGCGTCGTCCTCCAGCGCGGCGAGGAAGCGGCTTAATTTTATAATCTTTGAAAGTTTCAGATATTTTTTAATTAAAAACTGCTCAGGTTTTGACTGCTGGTGGGACTGTGTTTGATCCTGTTTAAATGACTTCTCCGGATTTAGATGAATGATAAGGCCGACTACCAAACCAATTTTTGTTTTTCTGGCCCTAACGGAGTACTTGCATTTAGTTTATTGCATTCGATCAGACCAATAGCCTTAATCGCGCGAAATGGCCAGAGAATCTGTTTGTGGGATTTGTAAGAGCTTGAAGAGGAACCTTGGCAATGACTGAACTTTTATATATTTATAACGCTAACTGACAGTCGTTCTTACCTCCGATTCATCCAGCGTACTTGCGATTAAACTGACTAGGCAACTCCAATAATTAAGACCATACGTTGTCGGTAGCCTTCCCTTCCTGGAAGTTAAAAATGCTTTTCTGCTGTATACCGATTCCCATGAACCTTTCTTTCCCTGTGCTTATAAAATCCCCTGATTAAATTAAAGGATTGTACCTCATTGATGGTTGATTCCAAGTCAACCCCCAAGGAAACATGGTGTCAACAATTTGGAACTTGGTAAGACGCAGGTTGTTGGCAGGGAACCTCCAGAACCAGAAACATTTTCTGGGGAGGAAGCTGCTTGAGGAAGCTGCTTAATTTTATAAAATTGGGAAGTTTCAAATTTTTTTTAATTAAAAACTGCCTATATTTTGATCACAACCCAAACTATAAAGTAATAGGTATGTATGTGTCCCAAATTTAATTCAATCCAATGTTATTTGGAATATTTTTTAATCAGAACCAAAAACTGTTTCTGGGGGAGGAAGCTGCTTAATTTTAAAAAATTTGAAAGTTTCAAATTTTTTTTAATTAAAAACTGCCCATATTTTGATCACAACCCCAAACTATAAAGTTATAGATATGTATCTGTCCCAAATTTAATTCAATCCAATGTTATTTGGAATATCTTTTAATCAAAACTTGTTTAAATTTTAATGACACTCCAAACTATTAACTAATAACAGTGTGTCATTGAAATTCAATGATTCAGGGTCTATGTGGCATTTTCATATTACAAAGAAACTACAATTGGCCATGTGGGCTTTACTTTTTTGAAATCGTAAAAACATACAGTCTAGTTGATCTTGATCGTTACTCCTAGATGGGAAAGTATTATGATCCATGTGATTCCATTAAATTTCTTTTCTTTCTACCCACTGGAATTCCTCTAAGCCCTAAAGTAGGTAGTTTACATTCCAAGGATTTCTGAAGGGCCTTTTTAGGTGCTTTGATTAAGGAGGTAATTTTAGGTCGGTCCATTAAGGAGGTACTTTCATCATTTACTTAAGGAATTACGTTATTGAGTTTGGTTCATTCTAGTTGTCAAAAAAATTTCAACATTTTTTCCTTTTAATTTAGTAGAAAATTTTATGATATTTAAAATTATGAATTTAGTTATTATTTAAATGAACTATTAGAAAATTTTACCATTTTCACTCTCATTTCATTGCAAACTATACTTGTTCTACTTACCAGATTCACACTTTACTTCACTGCAAAATATTCATACTTTACACCACTTCCACACATCATTGCAAATATTTCTCATAGCTCATTTCAAACAACTAATTTCTTCTTATGCAAATATTCCTTGTATTGCACCTCTTGACACACACTTTCACTTCACACTATACATTAAACTTGCACCTCTGGATTCTCTTCAATTTGTAGATATTCCTTCATCTTGTGCATGACACTCCTAAGTTTTGGATTTGCTCTAATGAAATTATTTAATTATTATTTCAAATACCCTTTAGTGAAATCACTTTCAAATAGTTATGAAAGCTATCTCCTTCTTCCTTAAATTTATTAGTTATTATATTAGATTTGTAAATTATAGCATACTTGTATAGCTTTGCACAATAATATTGTATTAATGTTTTTTCCATAATGTATTATCATGTGCATATACACACACACACATATATATATATATATATGGATATTCTTTATGAATTGTGCATTTAGTTATGTTATTAGTTGTTAGAAAGGGTTTGTATACTAACAATATCATTTCAATGTTGTATGTTGCAGAAAATTTATCAATACCAAGTTGCTCCTTGAAGACATTATATCTTTTTATGTTTTGTAAAGTTGTAATTACAACAATTTCTATTTTTTTTTGTTGTTGTTTAGATGGGCCCATCAAAGAATGTAAATGAATAGAAGCTATCATTAATAAAAGGAGTAGGTTTTTTTTTTTGTGGAGGGGAATTCAACCCCTCCAAAAGGCTCTTAGGAAGGTTAAATTGTAACCCTCCTTTGAGTTGTGTTCCTTGTGCTCATGGTTTTCATGATCTTTAGTTTATAGTATCTTTAATCTTCTCAAACGCAAATACACTATTTTGTTATAATAAATTATTTAACATTTATTCACATAAATTATTTAACATTTTTTTAATGTTTTAAACATTTTCCTCACATACACACAAATGACAAAATCACTTTTATTCATAAATTATTTAACATTTTTTCAGTGTTTTAAATATCTTCTCTACATACACACAAATGGAAAAATCACTCTTTTTTACATAAATTATTTAATATTTTTTCAAGACATACACATAAATGAAAAAACCACTCTTATACACATAAATTATATATCATTTATAACATGTATTTATATATTTTTTTAATTTCTATTTTTTGTTTGTTTTGATTTTCATTCTTTTTGG
>APFE030619967.1:1978-27792 GCA_000404065.3 Pinus taeda
TGCCTTCCAATATAAACAAAATGTACAATTTTTTTTACTTTGATATAATGTTGACACTTAACCTATTGATTTTAAATAATTCTGGATATTAAAAGAAACATGTTTATTGATATAATTAATTTTGACTTCATATTAACTTTGAGTTACCAATCACATTTGAAATAGTAAACATATAATTTGATAATAAAAACTTGTAATTTTCAAATTAAAAAATGCATGTAAAAATTAAGAGTAAATCTATTATTATTGACACCTAAATAAAGACATATGTAAAAAATATATTGAAACCTAAATGAAAATATGATATATATATTATTGAATACATAAAAATGAAATAACATAGAGAAATGAAACTAGCTCTATTTGGTACTTATAGTAACTTTGATGAAGTAGCTCTCTTTCATCACTTATAATAACTTTAAAGAAATATTAATAGTTGATAATAGAAAGCACATAATCATAAAAAGCTTACACTACTCTAAATTACATAAAGTATTTGTTGCCTAAAATATAACTCTCAATAATTAAAACTTAACATTTCCAACTTAAAAAAAACCGAAAAAAAGTAATTCAATTATATTGATATTGAAGATACATGAAAAATGTGTTAAGAAAGAAATAAAAACATATCACTAACTTTGTTTCTCTACTACCACTACTTCTGCAATTAACCCTGTAATATTAATTGAATTGCTCACGGAAAAAAGATAATAAATTATATTAATTAAATTGTTAACCACCAAAACCCTATCAATTATATTGAATGAGTTAATAGGAAAATACAAACATATAACGATCTGCCTCTCTACGATTACTATTTATAATATTAATTGAATTGCTGACGGCCAAAAGCAATGGGTGAAAAAAAAAGTGTGCCAAGATTACATTAAAAAACGTGTGCCAAGATTACATAAATTATTATATATTAAAAATTCAAATTGAAGTTTGAACATTCCAAATTTGAACGCACGCGGATAGATGACGTAGTTGCGTAGATAATGTCTTGAAAAGCATTTCTTTAAAAGAAAACCCATTTTTTTATATGAAAATTTCATTTAAATCATCTCATGTTTTTTTTCGTTAAACTATGATCCACTCTTCTTTTAACGGATCACAGCTTTTTTCAGATACATTGCTTTTTTCGGGTATTAGGGATGGCCTGGAATTTTTAAGAGGCTTTGAAATAGATGGTGTTCTCTTCTATCGTCGAAAGTTCTCTTCTATCTATCATGTGTATTTGCTCATAAACACCCGAAAAAGCACTTCCAAAATTAGCACACTTCCTCTTCTACCTATCATCTCTTTGTCTCCCGTTCAGCTCGCACCGTTTTTCACTTGGAGTACCATATACATTCCCAACCTAACTGTTAACTCCTTGACAGTAACTCCTTCCTCGTTGTTTTTATCAACGACGGAATTTGAGCGGTTGAGGAAACTGAGATCTCGATTAGCTTGACGAATTGAGATCTGGATTTAGTCGTATTTATCGGCCCACGACCAGGAAATCAACATTAGGTTAAGATATTGATACTACTATTTCCATAAGCAAATGGCTTATTTCTGAAATACAGTTTAAGCATTCAGGGTTAACTGTTCATATAATTTTTAAGTTAGGGTTCCTACCAATTCCACTCAATAGTTGAGCCCAGATTGCCTGCAAAATTTATCATCGACGGTCGCGGTGTGGCACTCAAATAAACGAAGATTTGCTCATTTGCGTGGGCATGACGCTTTCGATCTTGCAGCGTCCAGGAAAATCTGTATGTCAAGAAAATATGCGTTGTCTGGTTATTTTCTGTACTGATTGAAATAATTATTTACCTCGTAGTTAGTCATATTTATGTGTAAGGTACTGATTTCTTTTCCGCCATGGCAGAGATGGCTTCGAATTCATCGAACTCACCCTGCGATGCCTGCAAATTCCTAAGAGAAAGTGTACTTCAGAGTGTGTATTCGGGCTGTATTTTTATCCGGAAGAACCTCAAAAATTTACCAATGCTCACAAGATCTTCGCATTTGGAGAGTCACCAGTGGAAGCGGAAGCCAAAGCTCGTTATGGGTGGGTTGGAGCAATCTCCATCCGCCAGCGATAGGTGCAACAGCTTACAGAAAGCACTGGTGACTGCCTATGCCGATCTCCTTCAGTACATCTCTCCAGTGGAGCCTGTTCTTAATCTACATAATCCAGACTCCACGCTGCCAGAATAGCTACAGCTGAATAAAGAGCAGCTTCCAGAGAATTTAATTAAAATTATTTTTTTAAATGATACTTTAATTAAAAAAAAAAAATGATTAGCCTAATTGTACCTTTTATTTTAAAATTTATAAGTTGAATTATGTTAAAAAGGACCATTATTCACGTGATTAATCAAACCTTTACCTTTACAACTACTAAGAGCAGCTTCCAGAATTTATTTAAAAATTAATGATTTTTTAAATGTATTTAAATTAAAAAAATTTTAGCCTAATCTAAACCTTTTATTTTAAAAATTTATAAGTAAATTATGTAAAAAGCCACCATTATTCTCTTCACATCCACGTCATTTTGAGAAGCATCTTTCTAAAATAAGGAAGCCCGGGCTAATAGGGAAACTGATAGTGGTCCCAGACAATCGTGGTTGATAATGTTCCCAAACAAAATAATCGCGGATAGTGGTCCCTCACATCCTCCTCGTGCTAAGTAGTGGTCCCACATAGTGGTGGAATATTTTCTGACACCATAACAAAACAATGACGTGTCATTACCATATCAATTGGAAGGAAAGCAAATTTGAATATGGTCGTTGTCTTTTGAGCTTTTTCTACACCACCCCACTATTTTTTGGAGTTGTCTATAATGCGACTTTTTGGAGATTCCGGTGACGGAATCCGGCGGAAGAAATGAGGTTAAATCTTGATTTTTAGCAGTTAAAAGACAATCGTGGTTGATAATGTTCCCAAACAAAATAATCGCGGATAGTGGTCCCTCACATCCTCCTCGTGCTAAGTAGTGGTCCCACATAGTGGTGGAATATTTTCTGACACCATAACAAAACAATGACGTGTCATTACCATATCAATTGGAAGGAAAGCAAATTTGAATATGGTCGTTGTCTTTTGAGCTTTTTCTACACCACCCCACTATTTTTTGGAGTTGTCTATAATGCGACTTTTTGGAGATTCCGGTGACGGAATCCGGCGGAAGAAATGAGGTTAAATCTTTATTTTTAGCAGTTAAAATGGTTTTTTAACTGCATATTTGGATTCAGCGCCCTGAAAAACCCCTGGGAGCCATTGATTGTGCAGAAACTAGCTATCAAACTTGGATTCCAATGAATTGCTGCCGGATTTTGACCGGAAATATCCGCCGGAAAGGCTTTCAAAAAGTCGCATTATAGACTACTGCCTTTTTTTTGTTTGTCAAAGCACCAGTGAGGACAACCATCACATCTCTAACTGCCATTTGTGAAAGCATGCTGACTCATCATCACCATTTAAAATGACTTGCTAATAATCTATAAAAGAATTCTTGTGTTATATGTTTTTTTAAAATACATATGTTTAATAATAATAATCATAATATAATAAAATTTATATTTTTAAATTTTAGTAATGTAAGATATATTATAAACCAATCATTGATTTTTTTCTTAAATTTAATTAATATTATATCAATTATTTATTTAAATTAATATTTATCAACTATTTAATTTAAATTAATATTTATCAACTATTTAATTTATATCATTGCTATTTGGATTTAATTGATAGACAATTCCCAAAATAATTAGATTCGGATGCATACCACTATTTTCGAGCATGAAAACAGTCCAAGGGTACCTAAACGGAATTAGATTTGAATGCATACAACTACTTTCAACCATAAAGCACTCCCATGAAAACAGCAGCACATTTACTTTTTAATAGGGAATTAAGGTCAACTACTTTCACCAAACACATGAATTTTTCTGAGCGACACAGCGAATTGAAGGAAAACCACGCATAATGTGATTTTATAAGCATTCCCATTGTAACAGTCGCATTTGCTTCTTTCTAATTCAACCACCCCGAAGTATCTCGTACCATCATTGAACGTGTCGCCCCTGCCTTTCACATCATCCATTCCCACCCCTGTGCAGATCAATTCAGTCCCTACCGAGCTCCGCTTATTTTATGCACATTCGTGGATTGGGACGATTTGGTTTGAAAATGTCTACAGCAATGTCATGTGCGTTTACACCCAGCAGGCTGCAATCTGCATCGAGTCTTTCAAAACCTTCGGCTTCTGTAAGTGCAGGTCTTTCATCGGCCAATAGTAGTCACAGTGCCGTTTTGTTGAGAAAGAGCTTAAATCCATTGAGTTCGCAGTTGGTGGTACACGGTGATAGGAGTGGTCACAGATGGGTAGAGAGAAGTTGCAGCTCAAGGGCGTGCACGATGATGAGTTCCAATACAAGTGTGGGTACAGAGACATTCACATCCACTGGTGATGCTCTATTTGCAGACTACAATCCTACCTCAGCTTTCCTCTTTCCTGGCCAGGTAGGATTCACTTGATTCCTTTTTGTTATATGATTGACAGATCTGATCAATTATTGTATGCTTGGTAGCCCTCTTGCGGGGTCCTAGTTATGTTAGAATGACCGTCCAATACCAGATTTCTCAGTGTAATTGGTATTAAAGGTTGCATTAGCAGCTTCTTTGTACTCTGTTTCCGTGGAAGATAATGCCATAGCTGCTGCTGCTTTCTTACCGACATAATTACTCCTAAATCCTTGTTGAATGAGTAACATGTGGTAGATTTACTTTCATCCATGCCCAACCAACTTGAACTTAGTAGTATACACATTTGAGTCCATACGCAGTATACCCTTACTATACCTTTGTATAAGTTCCGCTACTTTATAGTGAATGTCTTTGGGACTTACTGAAGACCATGAAATGATTTGAATTATATTCATCAAATCTGGTTTTGTAGTATTAAGGTAGATCAAACTCCCTATCATCTGCCCATAGAATACTGCTTCCACTAACTTTTGAATCTTCAATAGTTTATAACTTCATCTCTATTTCATTTTTTTTTCTTTTTCTATGCGTTTCACGGCCCGGTATCAGTGATTGCAATGTCTATGGAATATTTCTACCAAACAAATTTACCCAAAAGGATCACTTACTGTAGGATCAACCGATTAACCACAGAGCCTGACCCCGGGAGTGTTGAGAGAATTGAACCCAGGACCTCCCAATAATCACGGGACTCGACCAACTGAACTAACCCTTAATCCTACTTCATCCCTGAGCTAACCCTTAAGCCTACTTCATCCCTATTTCATAGGAATTGCCACACACTTTCAATCAACCACGTGAAACCTTTTTAATATCTCTGGTATATACTTAGTTCGAGAGATGAAGATGTTAATTTTCCCTGTTGCTCCGGAGTCTGAGGTGTTCTCCTGTAGCAGCATACTCAGCTGGAGCATCTTCAGCCTGTTCCCTAGAACGGCATGAGCAGCAGACCTATTCCTGGCATGGAGCTCTGTGCAGATCTCACAGAGTACGGATGGAGGTGCAACAGCCTTTAAATTGTAGATGGTGTGTGACGAAGGCATTTCTCCTTCACTGCAGTGCAGTTCCACACAATAATGGGCAGTATGGACTATTTGCATCGCAGTTGTAAACGGAGTATTCATCCCTACTGCATACATGTGCCAGTCTTGAGAGTTTTCAGTTTGGTCTCTTGCTTTAAAGAGGTTTCGCTCTTCCAGATTGGAAAGTGCGTTGCTTTTCTTTTCTTAGAAAGTGCTTTCAGTTCTGTCAAAGCACAGTTTTCTGTATTTACTATTTAGAAAAGTGCACGAGTTAGGGAGACTTCCAGGTCTAGTTTAGGTGCTGAGGTTGAATTTGGTTCAAATTTAGATCCTGGGTGTTCTCGATAGGATTAGGGTTTTGTTCATGCACAACTACAAAATTATTGTTCTTTAAACGAAGCCAGAGTGGTTGAGTGATTCACATTCAATTTTAAGCGAGTCTGTTTTGTAGATTCTCTTTTCTGAAGTCTAATTGATAAGATAAGATATTATTGATGTCCAACAAATGACCACTGAAATAGGTTAATGGGACTGCTAAGTACATTAGTGTTGATACATAGTGGGAGCATGGAAGACGACTCCTTAATAAAACAAAAAGCAGAAAGTACAATAAAGTAAAGTGTGTGCTACTTTCATTTAGGACAAATTGAGATCTGATAGCAAAAAACAAATTTTGGAGAAAACTGGACATAGAATCTGTTAAATTTCCACTACCAGATCTTATTTATTTATACCTCAACAATTGTTTTATACCCAGAAATTCTTCACTCAATAAAATCTGAAAACTGCTGGAAAATAAATTCACCGCTATTTTAACTTTTAGAAATTAAATTCACAGCAGAAATAAAATAGGGAATCAATCACACAACAACAGAAAATTCTGCCCATTACAATATTCCTTCACTTTATATTACGTAGGAAACTTAGGGCCTAGACCCACAGAGAATATATAGAAAAATTACAGCGGTTTGGAACTTGGAAATTGGCCCCTCTAGAAAATCGGCCTCAAGGAATTCAGCCCACTGGAAATAGGCCCTTCTGGAAGATTTCAACCCTTGGAGAATTTGGCCTCCCATACTAGCAAATCAGCCCTCCTCCTCTCGTACGACCCCTGCGCACTTGAAAAAAATCGGCCCCTAGATATTTTGGCCTCCCTCCAAAACTCTGCCCTCCTCTTCAAGAATTCGACCTCTTTCTCCTAGACTTGGCCTCTTTGAAATTTTATCTCAAAATTTCCTTGCTGTAATTCTTCTCCCTTCTCTTCGGTCCTAGAGCTTCTCTCTCCTTGAGAAAACCACTTTTCCAACAATAACAATGTAATGTGTCTTCATCTTCTCCCATAGGTTCTCTTAATAATTTCTCCCTGGGTCCAATCCCAAATCTCCAAATTGATAGACGGCTAAGATTAAATCCCATCCTGCTTAGATCACTGATTAAGGTTAGATCTAAGTCACTTAAATAATTTAATATTTATCCTTAGATAATCATTAGCCCAAAGTCAACATTAATTAAATAATTAATTAATGTACTTTTCCTAAGTTAAAAATTTAACAAGGAGGGGACAACGATGGTGAAGCGAGCAGCTAGGGTTTCATCGAAATCATTCTGACAACCCTGCATGAATACTTGATTGCGAAGGGGTCGCAGCAATAGTCTATGGTGAACCTGCTGACCAAGGCCATGAGCGGACTGGCAAGGGGGGAGAGATCCCCTCCTACCGGAATATAGTGGCAAGGGAATTGAGCTAGCACATAGCAACAGTAAGCAACAACGACGGCCGCGGCAAAGGACCTCTAGTCTTGGGAGCGAAATGGCAAGCGGGTCTGGGAGGTAAATGCCTACCGCAGGCTGCCAAGAAACCAAGATTTGTTATACCAAACAACAAGCTGGAGGAATATCAACAATACATGAAGGATCACGCCCTTATCTGCAAATTTATCGAAGCATGGCCAATAGAGAAGGAGTTGATCAAATGGATTCAACAATGATGGCAGCAGAAGAGTCATATCGATCTTAAGCTGGGAGCAAAAGGGTTCTTTACAATGATTTTCTCTAACCTAGAAGACAAGGAGAGGGTTTTTGAGGATAAACCCTATTTCTTTAACAATGTAGGACTCTTCATAAGACATTGGGAGGAATGTTATAACCCAGATAAGGAAAAGCTCCTTGCAGCCCCAGTCTGGGTTCTACTTTTTGCCCTACCAATGGATTTCTGGGATCTTGAAATCTTAGAAGGGATTGGCAACTCTATTGGAACCTTTGTCAAAGTTGCAGACTCTACGTGGAAAGGCAAGTACACCTCCTACGCCAGAATTTGTGTATACATGAACATCACTGAACCTCTTCCAGAGTTCATAGAACTGGAATACCATGATGAGATTTGGCAACAACCCCTAGACTATGAACACATCCCTTTTAGATGTTGACGTTGCGATGAATATGGCCATTTGTATCGAGCTTGCCCGTTAAATCAGAAGGAAAACCGCATAGAGGAGAAAAGAGCATTGAAAATGATGGCAAGAGACGATGGGGAAGGATTCCAGGAGGTTCACCGGAGGAAAAGGAATCAGAGACAGACTGGATAATAGAGAGCAAGCCAAAATGAAAAAGAGCAACGAACCCAGAATTGGTTTGTAGTACTACAAGAGGAGGAAGCAGGAGAGATAATCCTTGACATTATCATGGAGGCTGAAATCCGGCAAAAGAAGGCTCCAAAAGGAAATAAGACTAAGAGAAAGGAGGAAATAGAAGCCCAAGGAAAGGAGACTCCCATGCAAATGATAGAGTAGAACCCAATGGAGATCGATAACTCGAGGGATGACCTTAGTGTCAAAGAACAAGTGATGAAGCGCTTATTGCAAGAATGGAGGCATCTTGATGAACTCTTAATTCCAGAAGACCAGAAGCAACTATAAAAGGAAACCTTCCAACAATACAAAGCCAAATAGGGTACAACTATCATAGTCCAACCGAAACATCTAGGCTCCAATCCTAGCCCTGATGAGAGCAACCACATTGGAAGAGGTGGAAGAGATTGTCAACGGAATGCAAAAAAATAAGGCCCCAGGCCCAGATGGGTTCACAGCGGAATTCTTTCAAGCTACCTGGAAATTCATGGGATAGGACATTCTCGAGGTGGTGGAGGAATCACGTTGAAATGAAAAGGTATGCCCCAGTTTGAATTCTACTTTTATTGCTCCTATTCCCAAAACTTCGAAATCTGAAGATCCGCAAGGGTTTCAACCTATTGCTTTGTGTAATATAATCTACAAAATTATTGCTACACTCATTGTAAAATGCCTCAAACCCCTTCTGCCTAACCTCATTTCCCCGGAGCAAATAGGATTTGTATAAGGAAGACAAATCTTGGACGGGTTCATAACCTCTCAAGAAATAGTGCACTCATTAAAGTGGAGAAAGCTCCTAGGATTGATGGTTAAGCTAGACCTATCTAAGGCTTACGACCGACTAAGTTGGGCCTATCTAAATGGCATCCTTAAAGCCTATGGTTTCGATCAAAGATGGATAAACTGGATATATGTCATGATCTCCTCCCCTGTTATCTCTATCTTGCTGAATGGGACTCCTACCTCCACATTCAATCCTACCTGTGGCTTAAGACAGGGAGATCCAATATCACCTTTTCTCTTCATTCTTGCAGCAGAAGGGTTGAGTCGTTTTATCAAAAATGAAGTCAGGGAATCTAGGCATAGGGGCTTGAGGATCTGGGGCAATGACCTTGCCATTGCTCACTAGCAATTCATGGACGATATCATGCTCTTCTGCTAGGTATCCCTACCAGAAGCGCACCGAATAAAAGAGATACTGAGCACCTTCATGGAGGCCTCAGGGACGAAGATAAACAATGAAAAATCCTGTATATTCTTTTTTAACACCTAGGTGAATGTCCAGACCAACCTTGCTAGGATCTTGGGGTTTGGAACGGGGACCCTCTTGTCCAAATATCTGGAAATTCCCTTATCCGAAAATTCCTTAAAGACATCTTGCTGACAGTCGATCCTCTAGAAGCTCCAAGGAAAGCTAAGCTGCTAGGCCTTCAGATTCCTTAACCTAGCAGGCAGGACAATTCTTCTCAAAGCTGTGCTTCAGTCGATACCCATTTATCAACTTTCTGGTATGGTCGCCCCTAAAGGGGCGTGCTCCAAAATGGTTGACATCTTCAAAAAATCCCTTTGAGGTGGGGCTCAACAAGTCAGAAAATGGGGCTTGGTATCCTGGCAGGGCCTGGTGAAAAAAAAATGGAAGGAGGGCTAGGCCTCAGAGATCCTTATACTTTGAACCAAGTTATGGGAGCAAAATTATGGTGGAGATGGATAGGAGGAGGGATGGATCTCTGGAAGCAAATATGGACAAGAAAATACATGCCGGAGAGAACTGAGGATATTCTCCGATATAGAGACCCTCCTAAAGGATTGGCAGTGTGGAACCTGGCAGCCCAAAACAAGAATCTCATCAACCAACATGCTTTTTGGGAAATCCGCGATAGCAAAACAACAAGATTTTGGCATGACTCATGAAAACAAAGAGAACGACTGATAGAAAGGCAAGACTTTAGGGACATATTTATATACACCAGAGATAGAAATATACATCTGGTAGAGCAGTTCTGGAAAGAAGAACAAGGAGTGGGAGGTTGGAGACGATGGAAAAAGAAGGAAGATTGGCATCAGGCCATAGAGACTGAGCAATGGACAGAGCTAGACAAAGAACTGAGATCAAGGCAATTAACGGTCCGAAATGATCCTAATATCTTCAGATGGGGGCATACTTCAAAAGGAACCTTCACCATAAAAGAAGCATATGACCTTCAAATAGGACAAGCCCAAGACGAACATAATATAATATGGAAAAAAATATGGAAGGGAGGATGGTGGCCAAAGGTGACTCACTTCCTATGATTGGTTAGTAAAGGACGGATCCTAACCTAGGACTAGCTACAAAAAAGGGGATTTCAGGGGCCCTCCTTCTAATGGTTTTGCCATCAACACAGAGAAGATCTTGAGTATATGCTCAACACGTGCCTGTTTACAGAACAAAAATGGAGGCAAATGCAAGGAGTTTTTGGAAGAATGGATCGAGATCACCACAGTATCAAGGAAACAATTATCCTCTAGCAAAGCCATATCTTCTCCAGCCTGGTGATAAATAGAGCTTGGGGACTGGCCTTAGGCCTAAATTTATGGGCCATATGGAAGGAACAAAATCGTTGGATTTTTAAGAATCAATCCTCAACCCAAAAGTAGGTCTGGGAAGGAATAACTCGAAACATTAGGGAAACGATCTTAGCAGAGCAATGGCACCACGAGGATTGGCAGGTACCGCCTCAGGAAGCTAGAACTCTGCAAAGCTCAACTTATCGCCGGAAATGATAGTCCCCACCGCTTGGAAAAAAAGCAGGGTAGGAATGATATCCCTGGCGCACTTCCCTACACTGGGGGAAGGATTCATAAAACTCAGTTTCGATGGGGCTTTAAAAGGTAATCCTGGACCGGCAGGCCTAGGTGGCCTCTCCTGGGATTCCCAGGCCAACACTCGGCTAATATATGCTGATTTCTGTGGGATCGCCAGTAATAATGAGGCAGAATTTGCTGCAGCCAGGCAAGGTCTACAAATAGCTGTCCGAATGGGATACCGAAACCTAGTGGTGGAGGGCAACTCAAGTCTGGTCATAAACACTTTGATAAAGCTGAACCATGAACCAAATAGGATAAGCTTAGCCACAGTTGGAGGACAACTAGACTAATCCAAGAGATCGGTGAGCTGATACAAAAGTTTGACTACATTATGGTCATACATGTCAGGAGAGAAGGGAATAAAGGGGCAAACTTTCTTGCCAACTGGGGATGTAATCATCAAAATGGGCTGATGGAAAAACTTTGGCCAGTTCAACGTTGGGACGATAAGTATCGAACCCTGGCGGAAATCCTTAAACAAGATCACAGGCAGAGTCTCCAATACGGCCTTCTAGAAGAGCAGTACCCCGATTGGGGTGCGAGCTAGTGGTTGGGACATCAAACAGGGATTAATGCAGGGTACTTTTGAGTACTGTACCACCACTCCCCACACGCTTGAGGCAATGGGTGCGGTGGCCTTGGCATGATTGCATGCAAGGGAGGTGGGAAAGGTGGCAACGAGGGTGGTGGAGGAGAAGGCTTTAACAAGAGAGAGGGTAGACAGGTGGGTGTTGTAGTTGGGTTTGTTCGCGGACGGGGAAGCTGGTGCACTGGACGGGTTTGGCGACGCCATCCTCAGCTCCAAGCTTGTCGACGACTTGCAAGTATTCACGGGTATGTATTCCGGTATCTATCTTCTGTAGTAATGTTGACCTGTTTGGGTTTTTGCTGGAAGGAGCAGGGGAAAACTAGGAATGGAAATTGGGAAGTTGAGAAACATTGGAGGAACTGGGGGTGGTGCTTGGTAGTTTTGGCTCGGTCTTGTGTCTGTGTTCTGCAACTGCCTGATATAGCTTCAATTTCCCTTTGTTTCGAACTCTTATTGTCTCGCATGGGGACCCTGGGAATTGTGGGCCGAGCGCCGAGTGGGGATACCTGTAGGGGTCTTTGCGGGTAGAGGTTGAGATACAGGTGCGGAGGGGTGTGGGTGTCAGTTAAGCTGCAACCTAGGAGCTGGTCCCTGCTATAGTGGCAAGGGCAGCCCCTGGGAGGTAGATAGCTACCATTGCAGAGATGGAAATGTTGGGAATCATGAGTGGGAAGTCGGGCAAGAAAATATCAATGGTTATTCGCTTGCGTCTTGGGCAGAGGGGAAAGGGTATGCAAACCATGGCTGGCTTAACGCTGGCATGCAACATGCTCACCAAGTGGTAATTGGCGAGGGGAAGATAACTTGCTTGCAGCCGCGAGGAGGTGGGTGTGGCGACAGGATTTCTTTGTTGATGGAAGTAGGTCGGCCCCTCCTGGGGAATGGACCTATGACCACAAAGGCTCTGGCATTGACACTGAAGGGGCAGGGGAGGAGCAAGGTGGGGCGGTTATCTATGAGAATACAACCCAGGGGCATGATCATTGTTATACCATGTTGAATTGTTTTTGGTTAATGAATAGGATTGGGGCATCTCTGCCATGCCTCGTCTTGCGAAAAGCCGTGGCCATGGAAGACGGGCCCAGGTGCCCAAAAAGGAAAAGGAACCCAGCATGTCCGAGCCTCGCGGGGGTAGAAAATCGGTGGAAAGGCTTATCAACGAGGCTGCAGAAGCATATCGTGTGGGCACAGATGAAGGTATTCGGAAAATTTTAGAGGAATGGGAAGAGGAAGTCAAGTAGGATAGCGAGACAGATGCGGAAATGGATGACTGGAGCACCCTAGTCCCGGATCCTAGTAACACTAGAGGCAGGATCACTCAATTTAAACAGACTTTATACCTTTATTGGTTGATGAAAAGCCTGTTGGGCAATGTTATGGAGCAGATTTCAGTGGGCATGGTTGTTATTGTCCAAGGCATGCCGAGCTACAAGCATGTATTCCAGAAAGTTCAGTTTCAACTCCATAAGCAAGATATCAGGCTGGGCAGAATTGAGAGGCACATTCCATGTATCTTGGAACTGTTCGAGATGCCTGGATCGAATTTCAAAGACCCTGCGCTAGTGGAATCAGCCTCGGAGGAACAAAATGATTAGATAATCCCCTTTGTTTAATTTTGTTCTATATGCGGATAGCTTTTACTTTTCCTTATGCAAGAATATGTATAGGTAGAAATCTAGAGTATGGTCATGAAACAAAGACTTATATAGCTTGGATAGAAAGACTGAAACTTTTTTGTTTTTTGATGGCATACAATGCGGATAGGTGGCCGACAGACTTGGTTTCCCAATGGGCAAGTTGAGGCCATCTAACCAATGTATGTGGTGTAAATTTGCTTATAAATGAATGGAAAAAAGAGGACCTACCAAGCTTAAAAAAAAACTTAAAAAGGAGATCATATTAGTTGCTCCTCTCGAACAACCACCTAAAGAGGACTTCTTCTCCTACATGCTATGCAATATACCCAAATAGAGATACTAGAAAAATAACAATATTTTTAAAATGAGGGCACAACATAATCTGAAATTTTATTTGCAAATAGAAATCATGAATTACAACTATGAAAATTACTTGCTGAAGTAAACACAAATTTGAAACTGTTCTCTGAAGTTGATCTCTAAATCGACCTCCAAGCTTGATGAATGCTTGCAACGCAGAAAAGATGATGTGCTAGGGTCTCACAAACTGATGCTCTTCCACTGAAAAAACATCCTTTTGACTAGAGGGAGCCCATGTGTCTCTCTGAAACTAGGGATACTCATGGTTGTTAGACCTTAAGCCCAAAGTTACAATAGCATAAAATAGAAAACTCACATTGTATATCTTACCCAGCTATCAAAGTGACCTTCTTCTTTTATCAATTATGGAAGTTGAATTAATCCATGCAAGACTCTTCCTTCAAGTTCCATGCATTTCTGTTAACAGATGGTGAACTAGGATGAGATGGCCATGCACATGGTTAAGGGAGCATGCTTGAGTTCAACTGAAGTAGAAGCAGAGAGAAGATGCATGTGGTTAGTCTAGTGGAGATACTCTTATGCAAAATTGTTGTGAAGTGGGAGATAAAAATGCACGTGCCTAGTTAACTGGACCACATGCTCAATTATCTCCTCATGCATGCACGCGTTGTAGTTAACTCCAAGAAAAGTGCCAACTCATTCCTAAATTAGTGCATGCATCCCAATGGTCTTTAGTTCACTCATGTATGTGTTCCAAATAACTCCCAGTCACACTCAGTCTTATCCATGCACATTAATCCTTGTGCATGCGCCCAAACCCAATGTGGCTCTATGTCCTTTTCCTCTTGGGTAAGCCAAGGAAAGGACAACAAATTTGCTTTTAGTTTCCCTGGTTTGAGTTGGGGACATTACAGTCCTCCTTACACAAAGAATGCTCGTCCTCAAGCATTTGTAGATTAGGATGATTAAGGATCTCCTCCCCTTCCCACGTTGCGTCCTCCAAGAGCAAGTTTTTCATTTAATGAGACATTCAGAGATTGCTTTATTCCTCAATCGTTTCTGCCTTACTTGCAGAATGGTCTTTGGAATAAGTATCGGTTTACCCTCTTCATCGATGGGAGGTAATTCCATTGAAGGAGTCACATGCTGCCCAAGAGCCTTTTTGAGGCATGATACATGAAATACATTGTGAATCTTGCTTGTAGAAGGCAACTCCAACTCATATGCTACTTCACCAATTCCCCTGATCACCTTGAAAGGCTTAAGCTTTTCTGCTCCACTAATCTTCAATGAAGATTCTCTATAGGGTTGAAGAGCAAAATACCATGTCTCCCACCTCGAAAGACCTATTGATTCGATGCTGATCAACATATTTTTTGTGTTGTTCTTGTGCTATCTGAATATTCTTCTTGAGTGTATTGAGGATATCTCAGTTCCCTTCAGACCACTCAAGAGCTTTTGGATCTATAGAATCAGAAATATCAAATCCACAAATGTAGAAGCTTCGTAACCATACAAGGCTTTGAAAGGAGTCATGCTGATGCTCATGTGATATGTACTGTTGCAACAAAATTTTGCCAAATTTAACCATTTTACCCATGCTTTTTGCTGTCCTGACACATAGTCCTCAAGCAGCCCACCAGCCATTTATTAACAATTTCAGTTGGACCATCCGTTTGAGGATGATAACTAGTGCTATGATCAAGTTCTGTTTCTGCGAACTTCATCAATTCTTGCCAAAAAGTGCTAATGAATATGCTGTTCCTGTCACTTACAAGCCTCTTAGGCACACCATGTCTGAATACATGTTCAAAAAATATACCAACAACTAGTGGAGGTTTAGATTCAAAAGGCATTGGCATGAAATGCACATATTTAGTAAGTCTGCTCACTACAACAAAAATATAGTCCTTACCATTTACCTTAGGCAACCTTGTGATAAAATCCATCGATATTTTTCCCACTTTTGGTTGGGAATAAGAAGTGGTTGTAGAAACCCTGTAGGGAAGGAAACTTCTGCCTTGTTTCGTTGTCATTCTATGCATTCCCTCACATGATTGAGAACATCATCCTTCATACCCTTCCATGAGACCCTTTCACAAACAGACCTGTATGTCTTAAAATAATTAGGGTGACCAAAAAGCTGATTGTTATGAACAACAATTAGAATTTTGTGCTTAAACTTACTTTCAGGCTCTAGGTAGATTCTATTCTTGTAATAGATGATGTCATTCATCACTTCATATCTTCCATCATCAATTTTACCTTCTAAAATATCACAAGCATATTGATTTTTTGCATATTCTGCTAGTAGGTGATCTTTCCAAAAGGATGAAAGCTTTGAAAGTGAGCAAAACAAAGTATTTCTAGATAATGCATCAGCAACAACATTATTTTATCCCTTGACGAATTCAATGTCAAAGTCATACTCTTGTAGCTTACTTACCCATTGTTGTTGTCTCTCATTTAATCCTTTTTATTCTATGAAATACTTGAGCCTGTTATGATCACTCCTCACAGTAAACTTGTTTCCCACAAGATAGCAATGAAACTTTTCAAGTGCGTGCATGATTGCCAACATCTCCTTATCATAAATCCCCTTTCAACTTCATTCAATTTTCGACTTTCATAATGGGATGCTTGTCTTGCATCAAAACAACCCCAATACTAATACCTGATGCATCACACTCAAGCACAAAAGGTTAAGAGAAATCCGGTAAAGCCAAAACATGAGTACTCGTTACCTTCTTAAGATGATCCATAATTTCTTGAGTCTCATCTATCCAAACAAAAGTATCCCTCTTGGTCAAATCTGTCAAAGGAGCAATTAATGAAGAAAATCCCTTCACAAACTGTCTATAGTATGTGCACAGAGCAATGAAGCCATGCAATTGCGACACGTCTTTTGGTGGCGGCTAGTCAAGTATAGCTTGAATCTTCTCACAATATTCCTTCACACCACCTCCCCCAATGACATATCCCAAATATATTAGCTAAGTCATGCCACACTCACACTTAGAGGCTTTCGCAAAAAAGGAACTAGCTACTAATATACTTAACACTTCATCAAGGTTTCAAAGATGCTCTTCCCATGACTTGCTCTACTAAGATGTCATCAAAGAAAACCAACCCAAATTTCTGCAACTGCTTGTTGAACACATGGTTCATGCAAGAGTGAAAAGTAGTTGGAGCATTTGATAACCCAAAGGGCACCGCCAAATGCTAAAAAGGTCCAAAGTGGCATGTGAAAGTTGTTATGTGCACATCTTGCTCTCAGACTTGAATACAATGATATCCTAAATGAAGGTCTATTTTGGAGAAATAGACCGCTCCATGTAGCTCAGCTCATCAATACATAAAATAGGGTACTTCTTCTTGATGGTCTTCTTATTTAGTGCATGATAGTCAATAAACATCCTCATAGTGCCATCCTTCTTCTTTACTAGGACCATAGAAGAAGCTAAGGGACTAGAGCTAGGGCATATATCTCTTGCACCCAACAACTCCGGAATAGTCCTCTCGATCTCATCCTTGAATCGTTTAGGATGATGGTAGAGATCCGTAACAACTAGCGTGTCGTCCACAAGCTCAATAACATGCTCACAACCATGATTTGGAGCTAAGCCATGCGATAGATCTGAAAACACCACACTATGCTTGTGCAACAAACCTTGTATGCCCACATGATACCCATGCTATCATGTATTGGTAGACCTTTCTAAAATGGAACGCTGCACTACCCACTTGGCCTTTGAATGTCGAAAAAAACTCTCCATCCTCTTAGTTGTAATGACTCTAGGAGCATTTGGAGTTAAGCCCTATAATACCACCCTTGTACAATCTGCTGTGAAACTCAATTGCATAGACTTAAAGTTCGTAACAAATGGACTTATAGAATGCAACCATTGAACACCCAACACAACATTGGTATCCTCAATATCAACCACATAAAAGTCATTAGTAAGGGTGTAATTACCTAAAGATATACTCAACTATGGAACATGATGAACACAATGCAACATTAGGCCTTTTTGCTGTTTGTACCCAAAAACCATCATGCTCTTCAACTTGCAAACCCTGCTCCTTCACATGTGACGAGTCAATGGAATTGTGGGTAGCCCTACTATCAATTAGCACAACTTGCTGTCCCTGTATAACACCGTTACTTTGAAGCTGTTATAATGAGGAATGGTAGTGAGGGTTGCAAAAGCACCTTATATCTATTCCAAATCATCTAGGTGCTCATCTTTACTTGTCTCTCCATCCATCTGCTCATGCTCCTCATCCAGAACCTGTGTCTTTTGACTCATCATCACTAGGCTCCTCAAAGACCTCAATCTAATGGGCCTTGCCTTCACTTCTACTCTTATGTCCAGGTGTCCAAGGCTCGCAATAGTCAAAGAAATGCCTTTGTCGTTTCAACTCATCCCTCGAATCACGAGGTGCACCACCAATTGGATTAGACATCTCACCTGTAGGTCTATCATACTCTAGCTTCTTGTCCTTCCTCTTCAGCCAACTTTGCAACAAGGGTCTATGTGAAAACTTGCTACGAAACCTAGCCCATGGTATGGATGTGAAAATTCAGAAAACCCCGAATCCTACTGCAATAACTGATAATGTTTGTTCTATTTGCTAAGTTAATCAAACAAATTATTTGCTGTTTCCTACGGAAAATATCAAAACACATACACTGCAACCTTCACAAAATAAATACTGCAGAAGAAATAAAAACACTAGAAGAATAGATGCACACACACATATACACAGTTATTTTTGGACTAAAGTCCCTGGAAAAACCCAAATTGGGAAAACCGGTGCAACAATTGAGGGTTTGATTATTATGCAGTAGTAAATCTGAGTACAAATCTATGGAAGCTCAAATCTAGCTTTCCATACAGAGAAAATAACTGACAAAAGTCTAGTGAGAAAAATCTCACTTCCACTGGTGATCTGACACTGAACTTAGCTCAAGATAAGCTTCTCCTTGCTGCCTCTGTGCTACTTCTGTGTTACCCTACGCAGATCTGCGTCACCCAACTCGGACCAACATCTCTTTTAGTCTGTTGATCAGCTGTTGCTCTGGAAACTTGATCTTCCTGGCCTCCGGGTTCCCACTCCCACTCTTGCCACTGAATCTCGACTTCTCCTTAGCAAAATACGGATCTCCCTCCAAAGCTCTTTGTTGCCTCTCTGTGGAGTATGTTGTCTCTCTGCTATGCACTCACCAGGTTGGAAAAACTTCCTTCTGGCCTTACTATCCCTGCCCCTCACTCACTGCTTCGAAATTACTGAATCACCTCTGGCAACACACAACTGCTACTTTGGAGTTCGATTTCCCAGCAATATTGAATTCCAGGTGGCTCCTAGTGTGTTCTCCAACCCCCATCGAATTTCTTCTTATAATCTCTCGTTGAGGCTTCAATGACCAAGATTAAAACATAATCTATAGCTAAGATTAACTAGAACTCGATCCATGTCTTCTTCTAGAAGATTTCAACATGACTTAATTAACACCCTTCGATTAATCAGTTTTCCTAAGTTTAGACTTAGGCACCATTAAAAAAAAGATTAATTATTTTAATTAAGTCGTCTCTAGGTGGAATTTCCAGAAACGATTTCTGGGTTTTGGAGAATGCATGTGTTCTAGCCTCTCCACCAAATTTTGTGGCTAGAACACCATCGATGCTACAAGAATCAACACTCCCTCTTAGCGAGGAATGTGTTCTAGCGCTGCATCCCACTGAAGCAACACCCTGTCTTTGTACCACCTCTTGTTATGTTGTTGCCCTCCAACTACTGCGCAACTCTGATAAACGCTGCATCTGTGTTGCTGCTGCAACTGCAACAACTGCAACGGAAAAACATCCAAAATACTGAACCAACTGTGGTTAGTATGATGCATTTGTCACCCGAGACTTGACTGCTGCTAAACTCTGCGCTGTCACTGAAGCCTTTGCGTTGTTGCTGACTTTGCTTTGTGCCAACTGCACTGCTGCCAACTCTGCTCTGTGTTGCTCAGTCTCTGACTGCTACTAGCTACTGCATCTGTCATTCTGGCACCTGACTGCACCAACTGCCACTGGTCCATCCTGCTACTATATGTTATGGGCTCCCTTAGCGAGGTATTGATTCATGAGGTGGACCTCCTCAAGAATCCTACCCATCCTGTAGCTCTTTGGGGCTACAACCAAATCACCCACCTCCCTTCTGGAGGTATGGTTGCCAACATGGCGAAATATGATCTACTCATACTGCGACTGTTACTGCTCTGTTGATGCTTCTACGCTGTTGCTGCAACTACTGCAATAATGAGTCTGATCTTCCCAGATCCATAAGTACTAGCTTCCATAGGGTTGCTCCCTTTGAAACTAGACTCCCTTTGATTCCCGATTTCCCGATTGGAAATCTCTCTACTTCCTCTTGGCAACTCACATTGTCCTCCTGCACTGGAAACTTGACTGCGAAGCTCTGTGCTGGGAAACTCTTGGTTGGAACTGCACTTACATACCGCAACTAGGCAATTCTAATTTCTGACATATTCACACTGTGTATGTCATTGCAAATGTCTTCCGGGAACTGACTAGAACTAGCTATGCAACTATCATTTGAATGACTAGTTGCGTCTGCTGCCACTGTGATCCTCCTGCTACTGGTTTTGTTGGGCTCTTGTAGCAAGGATACTAATCCATGTGAGAAATCCGCAGCAACTGGATCTAATCTGCTGCTCTTC
Source organism: Pinus taeda (assembly GCA_000404065.3). Taxonomy (NCBI): domain Eukaryota; kingdom Viridiplantae; phylum Streptophyta; class Pinopsida; order Pinales; family Pinaceae; genus Pinus; species Pinus taeda. The sequence goes on from APFE030619967.1 coordinate 22,300, forward strand.
CATGAATCCTGCCCATCTGTGGCCATCTTAGCAAAAATTCGAATTCCTCCTCTTCTCGTCTGCGCAGCGAATGACTGGCTCTACGCACTCCCTGTTGGAGTGGGCAAATCTGCTCACAACTGCTGTTGCTCTGCTACGAAAAATCGAACTTCTGGGCTAGAAGTTCCTTGAGGAAAGAATTCCTTCAGTATGTGCTCTTCCTTCTCCCTGACACTATTTTGCACTAGCAAACTGCTGCAAAATACCACGTCCTAGTTGAAGATCTGCTTTGCAAAGAAAAATACTGCGTCCCAGCTGAAGATCTGCTTTGCAAGGAAAAATACCGCATCTCCCTCTGCCTCTGGTAATCTTTGATTTGGAAAATCTATTCTCTGTCGTCTCTCTTGGAGAAATAATTTTTCCTCAGAAACTGACCCTCTTGGCCCAAGGGAACACTGCCTTAGAGGGTTTCGAATTATTGCCTCTGCAGAGATTTGAACTGCCTCCTTCCTTTTGCGCTGAGCTCTCCGGCTTACGATCTGTCCTCTGATACCATGTGAAAATTCAGAAAACCCTGAATCCTACTGCAACAACTGATAATGTTTCTTCTATTTGTTAAGTTAATCATAGAAATTACTTGTTGTTTCCTATGGAAAATATCGAAACATATACACTGCAACCTTCACAAAATAAATATTGTGGAAGAAGTAAAAACACTGGAAGAATAGATGCACACACACATATACATAGTTATTTTTGGACTAAAGTCCCCGAAAAAATCCAACTTGGGAAAATCGGTGCAACCGCTGAGGGTTTGATTATTATGCAATAGTAAATCTAAGTACAAATTTATGGAAGCTCAAATCTAGCTTTCCATATAGAGAAAATGACTGACAGAAGTCTAGTGTGAAAATCTCACTTCCACTGGTGATCCGACACTGACCTTAGCTCAAGATGAGTTGCTCCTTGCTGCCTCTGCGCTGCTTCTGCGTCACCCTACGCAGATCTGTGTCACCCAGCTCAGACCAGCATCTCTCTCACTCTGCTGATCAATTGGAAACTCGATCTTCCTGGCCTTCGGGCTCCCACGCCAGCTCCTGCCACTGAATCTCGACTTCTCCTCAACAAAATACAGATCTCCCTCTGAAGCTCCACGTTGTGTTAGCCTCCCTGTGGAGTATGTTGTCTCTCTACTGTGCACTCCCCGAACTGGAAAAACTTCCTTCTGGTCTTACTATCCCTGCCCCTCTTTCACTGCTTTGAAGCTACTGAATCACCTCCAACAACACACAACTGCTACTCTGGAGTTCGATTTCCTAGCAATATCAAATTCTTGGTGGCTCCTAGTGTGAATTCCAACCCCCATCGAATTTCTTCTTATAATCTCTCGTTGTGGCTTCAACGACCAAGATTAAAACATAATCAATGTCTAAGATTAACTAGAACTCTATCCATGTCTTCTTCTAGAAGATTTCACCATGACTTAATTAATACCCTTTAATTAATCAGTTTTCCTAAGTTTAAACTCAGGCACCATTAAAAAAAGATTAGCTATTTTAATTAAGTTGTCTCTAGAGGGAATTTCCAGAAACGATTTCTGAGTTTTGGAGAATACATGTATTCTAGCCTCTACACCAAATTTCGTGGCTAGAACACAACCGATGCTACAAAAATCAACAATGGATAACTCCATAACCCTTGCACGCTTATTAGAATCCCACAAGTTTGGTAGATTAAAAATTTTGAGCCAACCCATGAGAGGTTTTGACAAGCCCTCTATGAACCAAGAAATCAATCTCTTCTCAGTCACATTAGAAACCATGGTTGACAAATGGTGAAACTCTAAAATATATGCATCAAGTGTCCCAACCTGTCTCAATTGAGCCAACTCTCTAGAGTGTATCCTAAATTGTTGCGGTCAAACCGCTCTATCAATGTAGTGCAAAAATGATCATAAGAGACTATTGCACCATGCCCTTGTGTCACTGAATTGTGATACCATCATTCATGTGTAGCTCCCTCAAGGTGAAGGGTAGCAAACTTGATGGCCTCAATCTACTTCATCTGATTTAGGGCAAGATATGTATCTGATTTCTGAATTCAAGCCCTAGCTATACACTGGGATGATCCATCAAAACTTGGTAAGGATATACTGCCCAACCTCTTATGCAACCCATAGTTTTGCTTCTTTTGCTAAGTTGTAGGAAACGCTGGCAGGGGAGGAGTTCCGTACAGAAATGGAAACGAAATGTGGAAACGCGTACGGTATGGGCCAGAAACGCATTTCTGGCCGTACTGGCACGTTTCTCGAGGTGGAATCGTGGGCAGTATGGCTGAAAACGCATTTCTGGGCTGTACGACACCATTTCCACATGCAACTTGACTTTTTTTAATTTGCTTTTTATTAATTTGTCTTCTAATTTTTAATTAGGTTTTTCTAATGCCTTCTAGTTGCTTTTAGATGCCTGTCTAAAGTTATAAAAGTGAACTTTTGCCCTTAGTGCTGATATGAAGTTCATCAGGAAGTTTGAGGCATATGCAGTTCATGGTAATGTTAAATGCTTAAAGTAAAAGTGATATTCTCCTTTATTTTTCATTTTCATCCTTTTATTTAAATTTTAACATTACCATGAAATGACTCAGGATGTTTGAGAGTGGTTTCGCCCTCATTGGATTTCATATGGAGAAAGTAGAATTTTAGATCTCAGCGAAAATCCAGCGGACTTATCTGTTTTTCAGGATTTCAGGATTGGGGGGATTGCAATGTTTCCATTGGATTTTATCATGTACTAGGGTATGGAACTTGTATTTAATCAAGAGAACCAAGCCCTCTATGCAGGGGAGACTTCCAATAATCAAGAGCATGTAGGGTACTAGGTATGAAACTGTATTTATAAGCATAGGGTCGTTGACTATGTAGGAGGAGATTCCCAATCAAGCCAAGACAAGAAATTAGAAATTTTCGTGGCGATTTTGGATATTTCGTATTTTTCATTATGTGATTCATTCATGATAAATGTGATGTAATTTAGGGAGCTTATGTTTATGCATTGACACATCAGCAATTTTATCATAATGTAATAATTAGACTGTATCATATATGCTTTATGATTTCACATATTTCTTAATGTCCTAATATATATTCTATATATATATTCGTGTTTCCCCGTTTCCAAATTGGGGGGGGGGGGGGGGCGTCATGTTCGTACCGTGCCGCGTTTCGAAACTCGTACCTGTTTCCCCGTTTCGTGCAACTTAGTTCTTTTGGTTCCATTGCTTTCTTTGGCTTTGTGCACTTTGTGACCTCCAAGTAGTCCTTAAAGGAGATGGCTGATTGAAAATTTACCCCCAAAGCTTGATACTTAGCTAATATTTTAGTGTCTGCATTGTCCTCCATAGGTTCCCTTTGTGTAGGCTCACCCTCTTGTATAAAAGTAGGCATGACAAGTCTAGATTGTGTTGAACCTAAAGGTTTGCTGGAAGACTGCTCAATGTTTTGTTCAACCTTGCTTCTTTCCACTCCCTCCATATGCACCAGATTTCTTCCTTTTTTTGTGTTTTGACTCTTGAGCCATCCAAACTCAAATAAAGTTTATTCATTTTTAGCTATTTTAACATTTCAACGAATAGTTGTTTTGCCTCCTCACTTGATGGCAATGGTTGATCATTTCCAGCCATGATTTTTTCCCAGTTTTTCTAGGTTATGACCACCATCTTTACGCATGTAGTTAACCCGAACAGGTTGCCAAGTCTTGTAGCTTTGATACCATTGTAATATCCGTAAATAGAGATACTAGAAAAACAACACTATTTTTAAAACCAGGGCACAGTAGAATCTGAAATTTTATTTGCATAATTACAACTATGAAAATTACTTGCTGAAATAAACACAAATCTGAAACTATCTTTTGAATTTTATCTCTAAACCATCCTCCAAGCCTAATGAATGATTGCAGCCCAAAAAAAATGATGTGCTAGGTTCTCACAAACTGAAGCTCTTCCACTGAAAGACACCCTTCTGAGTAGGGGGAGCCCATATGTCTCTCTGAAACCAGGGATACTCATGGTTGTCATACCTTAAGCCCAAAGTTACCACAACGTAGAATAGAAAACTCACAATGTATATCTTACCCAACTATCAAAGCTACCTTCTCCTTTTATCAATTATAGAAGTCGAATTATCCATGCAAGACTTTGCCTTCAACTTCCATGCATTTCAGTTAACTGATGGTAGGATGAGATGGCCATGCACATGGTTAAGGGAGTATGCTTGAGTTCAACTAAAGTAGAAGTGGAGAGAAGAAGCATACACTTAGTCGAGTGGAGATACTCTTACATCAAACTGCTGTGAAGTGGGAGAGAAAAAAGCATGTGCCTAATTAACTGGACCACATGCTCAGTTATCTCCGCATACATGCACGCGTTGTAGTTAACTCCAAGAAAATTCCAACTCATTCCTAAATTAGTGCCTGCGTCCCAATGGTCTTTAGTTCACTCATGCATGCACTCCAAATAACTGCCAGTCATACTCAGTCTTATCCATGTGCATTAATCCTTGTGCATGTGCCCAAACCCAATGTAGCCCTATGTCCTTTTCCTCTTGGGTAAACCAAGGAAAGGACAACCGATTTACTGTTAATTTTTCTAGTTTGAGTTGGGGACATTACATGCTAGAGACAAGCCTATGTAGAAGAACTTCTGAAGCTACGAAATCAACACTCTCTCCTAGCGAGGAAGGGATTCTACCCCCAACTTGTCTTTGTAGAAACAAATTTCCTTTTCACTAGAGGCTTGGTAGGAATATTTGCTATTTGCTCCCCTGTGGAAATGTACTGCAATCTCACAACACCTCTTTTAACCTTGTCTTTAATGAAGTGGTATTTGATTTCTATGTGCTTCGACTTGTCATGAAAAACTGGATTCTCTGAAAGTTTGATGCAACTTTGATTATTGTAGTGAATCATTGTAGGCCCCATGTTAAGACCAAACAACCTTGCGAGCGTCTTGTAAAGCCATATGGCCTCGCAACTCGCCATACTCGCTGCCATGTACTTGGCCTTTGCGGAGCTAAGTGCTACTGAGTGCAGCGTCTTGCTAAACCATGAGATCACTGCTAACCCCTAGCTAAAACAACATCCAAATGTACTCTTCATGTCCACTACATTCCCAACCCGGTTTAAATCTGTATAGCCCTATGTTAAATTTGGACAACTAGGTCCAAACTCCATGTTCTGATGCTCAGATTAAGAGGCTAATATTTTTGTTGGATTCCTCTTTCTGAGAGGTGTAAAATCCATATAAAAATAGTCTTAAGCCGATGAGCAGAACTTATATTTTGAATTTATTATTTTTAATAAATTATATGTGCATGGTCAGCCAGTTTTGTAATGTAGGCTCACATGCCCAACAGATGTGTCACACACCCTCATTGATGGATATAAATACAGGAAAAGTTGGAGAGAATTTCATCACATCACAACTCACATCTTCCTCTCTCATCCTAAAGAGTACGAG
>APFE030619970.1:0-46062 GCA_000404065.3 Pinus taeda
AAAGTGAAGGAGGAGCTCATCTGGATCAGCAAGGCTAGACTGCTACAACAAGCGTTGAACCTAAGGTAAGATCGAAAAACACTTGGTTTCCCATAGAATAATGAATATTTAGAGAAGGATTGCTCTTGTTTGTTCTGTTTGTCACTAGAGAGTCTTAGACTCCTAGGGAGGTTAGGTTTGTCCGCAAAAATAACTCTTTCCGCATGACACTATCCTACTATCGTATCCTTTTTACTTCATTTCATTTTATTCTAGACCTAGCTTTGGTTTTTTCTAGGAGTTTTGTTTGCACTCCCACACTGTATAAGTAATCTACAACTTGATTTTTTTAGCATGTAACTTAGTTGGCATGGTTGTGCCTAAAATTCCTTGAATTTTGAATAGTAAGTTTACTAAGGTGTTATTTTCTATGGTGATGTTTTATTTGCTTTGTTTATATAGGTCATCTAGCCACATAATGGCCATTATTTCCCAACTGAAGAAAATTTGTTCGAGTTTCTTGCTTTCATGGAGGAAAATGGCATTGACAATATTGTTGATGTTAAGGTATATATCATATAAATCCTTTATAGTATGCTTTATGTTTTATTCCAGTGTTCATTGTCTCTCATGTCATACTCTACATTATATCTTCTTTATTTTTCAGAAAAGGAACTCAGTATTGGCAGTAAGAAGCAGGAATTGAAGAAAGAGGAGAAAAATAACACTGGAGCAACAAAATCAAAATTAAAGAGAGAGAAGAGAACTAGTATAGTGGTACTTGTAGAGCCAATATCCCACATAAGACACACACACAGACTGATGGTCAAGTCCTCATAGTTGGTGAGTTCACTTGCAATGCCTTGACAACACAGTGATAATGTTTTGAAGTGATGAAACAATATTTCCTTTGTAAATTTTACTCCAACCAATATTAAGTTGGAAACTCATATTGTAATATTTGAAATTTTATTTAATATATTTTTTGTGGTTGAAATTATTTATAGTTGCACTTGATATTATTTAGTATTATAATTAACATTTGTAAATTTGCATTTTCATATTAGATGAACATGTACATTATATGACATTTTTTTTTAATTTAGTTGCAAAATCATACAAATTAATTTATGTTGATCAATAATGAATGCCCAAAATCAATCGAAAATTGCTAAATTAATAGTTTATGTTGATTAATGATGATCACAAATAAAATGAATATACAACTAAAGTAAATGAAACGGCTATAAACTACTAAGGTAGCCTTTTATATAATGATATGAAACTACCAAAAATAGATAAATGACTAATGCAAATGATAAATTTGTGATTACAAATGATGACTAAATTTTGTATATATATAACTATTAGTAGCTAATTTACAGTATCTTATAAAATGACCAAAATTTAGTCATATTTCTTTGGCCATTAATTGGTTTCAAACGATGACTAAAATTTGCATATATATGACTATTAGTAGCTAATTTATAGTATCTTATAACATGACCAACATTTTGGTCATATTTCTTTAGTCATTAATTGGTTTTCTCAGGCGATCACTTAGTAATATATTTGGTTGTATATTTGGTCATTAATTGTGGCAATTAATGACCAAATTTATAACTAAATATACTACTAGATAATAAAATTGAGACAACCAATTAATGACTAATATAAAAGCGCCTAAAAGTTAGTCGCGTTATAAGATAAATTAGCTACTATTGGTCACCAACCAAAAAATAGTCGTTTATATGCAAATTTTAGTCATTTTTTTAGTAAATAATTAGTCATTTTGTATTAGTGATATGGAAATCATTATTATAATTCATGATATAATACTGATTTAAAGATTTGTGCTTTCTTTGCATCACTCAAAAGATTTCATGTGTTTCTTTTTAAAGCGGGGAAAACAACAATATCAGAGACATATACTGCATGTTTCTTAAGAAGTCCCTAGGATAGTGTATGTCCCCCAACACGCACCATAATGGTTAGTCTAAAGAAAGAAGACTGAAATCATTCATTATGAATTTAGAGTTGGCAATTCTAGGTTATGTCTGCATTCCAGTCTATCACAGGAATGCAACTTACTTTATGCCTATTAAGTACCCATGTTTTTACTCTGGCGTGTGATTGCTAGCAAGGCAAGTTTAACTGAAGAGGTTGCAATTTTTTAAAAGGGTTTTCCAAGACTGATCTAAAGGCCATTATTTGTGGTTCCTTTCTATGGCTTATAGAATAGATTTGGTGTAACCCTAACTAATGATCTAAAAGTAAACTCAGGACACTTATCCATTGTAAGATCTGTGACAGTTAACTCTTTCTCCTTGTATTATCATATACTCATATCTAATCTTGAAACTAGCCCTATGACCTTGTGTTTTAAACAAAATTCAGAGAAGCATCTTTGGCCTCAATCGTTTAGCTTGGTCTCACCCTAATTACAGTTCAAATTTTTCTCTTCAAGTTTATTACATTATAATCTAAACCCTACGAAATGATTTAAACTTCCTTCTGAGTTTGTGGTAGGTGTTAGTCTTGTTTGTTGAGGTTTAACAACTATAGACAAAAGTCTAGAAGTTTATTGTATGCACACCATTGACTTTTGTTACTTAATTTAAGCTTTGATGACAATCAAAATTGTACTCTCATCTGAAGATATATAAGACCAAAACCAAAATCCAAGATACTTCTAGATAGTCCAAAATAATTTCTCTTGCTATAAATCTGATCAAAGCACTATTTTACTCCTTGTAAAGCACATTGATCTATGGTCATTGACTGTTGGAACTGTTGAATGTATGATTTGATGAAGAATATTCAAATGTACAATTGATATTTTGTATTGAAATGTAAATACTATCACATCTTATCAATTCTAGTCGAAAATTTGAAGTTTGTAGTAGAAATGAATTAACAAGATTCAATTGTTTGAGACTAAAAAACTTGATTCACTGTTTGGAAGTCAGTTTGAACCTAGAAGCCTCTTCAGGAACACAGGAGTCTCTGAAGTAGCACATATTGAATGAATATTCATTTTGCTTATTGACTATTCATATATCATACATCTTCAGCAGACTAGGAAAGGCATCTTCAGATCTATCTACAATAAGTTGAAAGCAAAAGGTACTTGATTTGTTTACATTTTTAAGGCTTGAGGTACAAATTTGTTCAATTTCATGGTCACTTATTTTAAAGAAGCCTACCTATAGAATTCCTTGGGATATTATATGTCCCCCAACACGAACCATAATGGTTAGTCTAAAGAAAGAAGAATTAAATCAGTCATTATCAATTTAGAGTTGGGAATTCTAGGTTATGTCTGTTTTCTAGTCTACCATAGGAATTCAACTTAATTTGTGCCTATTAAGTACCCATGTTCTTACTGTAGTGTGTGATTGCTAGCAAGGCAAGTTTAACTGAAGAGTATGTATTTACACAAATGCTACTCTATTATAGTCGTCAACAAATCATTCAAGAAACTTCAACCGATTACTTTATGTTTTATCTTCTTCCATCTTTTCTTTGCATTGAGCAATGCAATTAGTGTTAACAACCTTAAAATCATAGAAATTTTCATTTAAATGGAAAATAAATATTGTTAATCTGAGCAGAGAAGTCCTAGAAAAATGATTTATCTATACATATTACAGGTTTAGTACACAACGTAAACAAAATGTTCCAAAGGCTACAACAGACTTATTGCAGCAAAAAATCATGAATATTTTGACCCAGTAGAAGTCATGTTATTTTGCTATTGGGAAAGGTTCCTGATTCTGGATTTCGCTTTCATAAACTTGTGTATGAAATTTGAGATCAGAAGAGTATTCCTCTTGATAAAAAGAACGAAGATCTTTTGGAAAGAGTGGTGAGATACCTGGTAGACAAGTGATCAACTTGGTGGGATTTTTTACATCCTCTGCAGCAAAAACAAATAGGAGGTAATTAGTGATGCTGAGATTGGACTTGGGGAAGATTTGGAGAGTTTCTAAGGCTTGATCAATGCACTAGGGTTAGCGTGGAATTCTCCATCTTTACTGAATTGAAGATGGATGTCTCATAATTTCAACATATGATTTAATATAATATCAAATGTCTAGTTTGTTTGCCAACATTTAAATTAAGCAATGTAGATATGGCAAAGACAATCAAAATTGTAGTCTTATCTCAGAAGTAGCTTCAGTTGATAAGATATATAAGACCAAAACCAAAATCCAAGATACTTCTAGATAGTCCAAAATAATTTCTCTTGATACAAATCTAATCAAAACACTATTTTAGTCCTTGTAAAGCACATTGATCTATGGTCATTGATTGTTGGAACTGTTGAATGTATGATTTGGTGAAGAATATTCAAATGTACAATTGATATTTTGTATTGAAATTTAAATACTATCACATCTTACAATTCTAGTCCAAAATTTGATGTCTGTAGCAGAAATGAATTAACAAGATTCAATTGTTTGAGACTAAAAAACTTAATTCATTGTTTGGAAGTCAGTTTGAACATAGAAGCATCTTCAGGAACACAAGAGTCTCTGAAGCAGCACATATTCAATGAATATTCATTGTGCTTATTGACTATTCATATATCATACATCTTCAACAGACTAAGAAAGGCATCTTCAGATTTGTCTACAATAAGTTCAAATAAAAAGGTACTTGATTTGTTTACAGTTTTAAGGCTTGAGGTACAAATTTGTTCAATTTCATGGTCACGTATTTTAAATAAGCCTACTTATAGAAGCCATTGGGATAGTGTATGCCCCCTAACACGAACCATAATGGTTAGTCTAAAGAAAGAAGAATGAAATCAGTCATTATGAATTTAGAGTTGGGTATTCTAGGTTATGTCATCTTTCCAGTCTATCAGAGGAGTTCAACTTACTTTATGCCTATCAAGTACCCATGTTCTTACTCTAGCGTGTGATTGCTAAACAAAATTCAGAGAAGCATCTTTGGCCTTAATCGTTTAGCTTGGTCTCACCCTAATTACAGTTCAAATTTTGCTATTCAAGTTTATTAGATTATAATCTAAACCCTACGAAATGATTTAAACTTCCTTATGAGTTTGTGGTAGGTGTTGGTCTTATTTCCTGAGGTTTAAGGATTGTAGACACAGGTCTAGAAGTTTATTGCATGCACGTCATTGACTTGTGTTACATAATTTGAGATTTGAAGACAATCAAAATTGTGGTCTCATCTGAGAAGTAGCTTCGGTTGATAAGATATATAAGACCAAAACCAAAATCCAAGATACTTCTAGATAGTCCAAAATATTTTTCCTTGATACAAATCTTATGAAAGCACTATTTTATTCCTTGTAAAGTGCATTCATCTATGGTCATTGATTGTTCGAACTGTTGAATGTATGATTTGATGGAGAATATTCAAATGTACAATTTATATTTTATATTGAAATTTAAATACTATCACATCTTATCAATTCTAGTCCAAAATTTGAAGTCTGTAGCAGGAATGAATTAACCAGATTCAATTGTTTGAGACGAAAAAACTTAATTCACTGTTTGGAAGTCAGTTTGAACCTAGAAGCATCTTCAGGAACACATGAGTCTCTGAAGCAATGCATCTTCGATGAATATTCATTGTTCTTATAAACTAATAGGAGAAAATCAATGATGCTGAGATTGGAATTGGGGAAGATTTGGAGAGTTTCTAAGGCTTGATCAATGTAATAGGGTTAGCGTGGAATTCTCCTTCTTTACTAAATTGAAGATGGATGTCTCATAATTTCAACAGATGATTTAATATAATATCAAATGTCTAGTTTGTTTGCCAAGATTTAAATTAAACAGTGTGGATATGGCAATCATTATTACAATTCAGGATATAAGACTGATTTAAAGATTTGTGCTTTCTTTGCATCACTCAAAAGATTTCATGTGTTGCTTTTTAAAGCAGCAAAAACACAATATCAGATACAGATACTGCGTGTTTCTTAAGAAGATGTTAAACTATGTAATATGACGGTTAAATGGAATGTTTCTTGTGTTATAACTGAAGCAGAGGCACTACAAAATATATAAAATGGTTTACGAAGATTGTGAGATATTGGGATTGGGAATCAAAGGTCATAGGATTCCCCTCATGGACAGATTTATAATGGCTTTTGTGGCTGCTGCATGAAGCCTTGAAATTTGTCTTGTTTATTCTTCAAAATATTTCTCCAATCTTATGTATATGATCTTTGTCTTTGTTAGTGCAACATGTTGAAGATTATATTCTACACATTCACAAGAATTCTTATGATTTTACTTAATCTGGAAAACGATAAGACTAACAGAGGCATGCACAATGTACAATTAGCAGGTCCTGCTCAACATTGTTGGTTTCCTGCCTGAGGACTACTTCATAGTAGAGGATAAATTTGGGCGAGGCTTAAAGTTTGAAAGTCATTTAAACTTATTTAACCACATTCACAAGCAAATATACAAAATTCAAGGAGCCACCCATGCACACATACAAATTAAGCAAATTTTTAAAAGAGTTTTCCATCTTTATCATCCTTTCTTTTTACTCTTGCAGGATATTTGTTTTCTACTTTTTGGTTTATTTCTAGCTTTATAGAAATGTATTAAAGATGTTTAGAATAATCTAACATAAACCTTTGGACAGCAAAGTAAATATCATGTTTAAGATTATATAATAGATCAAGTGCATGAATGTGAACATGTGATAGTGAATGAGAACTATAAGGATTTCACTTATATTTTCCCTACATGAAGAGGGCAACCATGAAGGCAATTTTAGGCAAAATCCCTGAATTCATGGCTTTATTGGAGATTTAATTAAACTAGAACTCCTATAGACCAACACTGGTTCATTTGAAGAACAATTTCATGAGTTGACCTATACTATTTTGGATCAGATAAAGGTGATTGAATAACAATCAAGTAAATTGGCTAGATTAGAGGGATGCCTCTTAAACATAACCCAAATAGTTTCAAATCGAAAAAACATAATTGAATCCCAACTCAATAGTATAATATGGTTAGAATTAGAATTACTTGTTGCTAGCCTTTAGTGCACTAAACATGTCAAAGGTAACTGAAACTCTTAAGGTATATATCTCAGCTAGCCTAGAAAGCGCCAATCTAGGGGCAACTATTGTTGATATAGATGGAGATGGAAATTTTTTTATGAATGTGCAAGAATTGGCCACCATCGGGGTAGAAAACCTATCTGTTAAGATGATGGTATTGAACAATCAGCACTTGGGCATGGTGGTTCAATGGGAAGATCACTTTTACAAAGCAAACAGAGCACATACTTACCTCGGGGATCCATTTGTTGAATGTTGTTTTATATGGTGGGACTCTTCTCCAATTTATGCCTTATGGCATTTCCTTTGCAACGTTTGGTGCAATTGCTAGTTGTATTATTTAACTCATATTTATTATTAAAAGGAGTTAAATTTAAACGGATATGGCAAATAAAGAACCAATGTAACATCAAATTGTTATATCTTTATTACTAGAAAAAAATTCACTTGCCTCTTTAAGGGAGAATTTCCAACAAGAAATCTCTAACTACAAGTAACTTCTAGTGAAGCCTTATCATGTTACATTTCTTTATCATCATTACAAAGATGAATTTCTAATTTAAATTGGTAAGAGTTGCAATAAATATTAAACTTAAATTTCTTGAAAATGTCATAACTTTGGCACTAAATTAAATTTTATAAAAATAGAAGTTTTTAAGTTATATTAAATCTAAATTAATTGCGCCTAGAGGTGCTCTACAACTCAGTATGGGAGAGATGTTGTCATGTAACGTTGCATTTAAAATTAATAAAATAATGATTTAAATTAAAAAATTAAAATAGTAATAACAAAATAAATCCATGTCTCCCATAATTACAATACTTCAATTTACATCTTAATCTTATATAACTTTATATAGAGATATAAAGTAAAGAAAAGTAAAAAATAATAATTTAGCTTTTATTATGAGGAAGAAATGTAATGAGTAAAAAAAATATAATTCACTTTTTACTACAAGGAAGAAATGGAGTTTTTCACATGAGAAGACTCAATAGTATTATTGATATTACATTATGTCTAATTCATTTTATGTTCCATTTACATGTGATATTAAAACAAAAAATATTTATAACAAAAATATTTTACTGACAACCATAAGTAAAATATTTCAGTGTCCATATTTCGCCCATAGGGGTATATATGTTGAGTAAAATATTTCAATGTCCATATTTCACCCATAGGCATATATATGTTAAGTAAAATATTTCAATGTCCATATTTCACCCATAGGCCTATATATGTGAAATTTCAGTGGAAGAGGATAGGTTGACTTTTGTCCTTTATTGATAACTGATTTGATGAAGAGCGAATATGCCCAACATACTCTTCATCTGAGTGTTTAATCTGCAGCTATGAAAAGGGAAAAGAAAGAATGTACGCCTACAAAAAGGGAAAAGCAAACGATGAAACAGGTGGCAAGATTTAGTGCAGAACGGTTGTCTACTGCATTAACACATTGTCAAAGTTAGTTAGTTCATTAATATCCGAAAAGATTAATGTATGTTGCTTAAATGTATGTTGTTGTTAAAAGGACACGTTAAAGTTTAAATGTTATTGTGTTACTCTTGCATTAACACATTGTCAAAGTTAGTTTATGAATATACGAAAAGATTAATGTACATTGTTAATGTATTTTGCTATAATGATTTTAATTAAATGTATGTTGTTGTTAAAAGAAAAAGTTAAACGTTAAACGTTATTGTATTACTATATTTGGCTTCCATGAACTTGATGACGAAGGTTGAACAAACAAAATTTTTTGTTATTTGAACCCACAATTTTACTGCAGTGCAGTGGAATAAACCTCAATACCTGGGGAAAACCATTCGAGGTAAGACTTTAAGTTGACTTAGCATTTGGAAGATAATTTCCTATGGTAAAAGTTAAAAAAATAAAAATTAAAAAAAATCGTAAAGGTTAATGACTACTTGTACCTGTCTTTACTGGTTATTGTTTATAGAAGTGGATGCTAAAAAGGGTGGGGTGGTGATCGATTGGAAAATGGTTTCCATCATTGTGGATGTTGAGACCACTTGCATGCTTGAGGAATTTCAAATTTTATGGAAGCTTGGGTTGTGTTCTCCTTTGTTGGGCTTTGCTGCTCGAATAAAATTGCTAATTTCGTGGGTGGGGTGTGCTTCCTAAGCTTGGCCTTGGAGAGAAATACTACAGTGGTCGTTGGTCTTCAAATGAGTAATAAGACTGAAGGACATTTTCTATTCAAAGTATGAATTGGCCTTACTTCTTATCGAAGTTTTAATTAAAAATATAGGAGGAACTTAGATCCAGAAATAACTGAATAGTTGAACGGTAGTGGTTATAACAAGTGTTGTTAATTCTATAATGCTAACTGTATAAGATACGACTGGCTATTTAGTGCAGAAGCTCTTAATATGAATTAAAATTTTATTATTATTGAAAAAAACATATAATACTAAAATTACATGAGTATTTCTTAATTACTAGTATTCTGTTATAATACTGAAAGTATAAGACTCGATATAAGTTACTAAAATTCATCTCGATATAAGTTACTAAAATTCATATAAGATACCACGTTGTTACAGAACTGTGCTAATGTTAACAACCAATCAGCCTTTAATAACACTCCAGGGAAAGGAAAATGTGCAACAACAGAACTTATATATGTGAACTTAATTTGTAAACAGGGAAGAGATGGGGTGTCAAGGCAACCACGGTGTGTTATTGAAATTACTCAAAATCATTTAAGTTCGTTGTAGCAGGGAGGGGTAAATGTAAACCCTGACAGTCAAACCCTAAGGGAGCCATCCGGAGAAGGGGCTTGCCCTGAAGTTCTGGCCCTATAAATGGAAACTGTGACCCAAGCCAATAATTATAACTAAAAAAAGAACACAAACTGTAAAATTCGAGAAACTTTTAAAGTTAAATATTAAACGGAAATTGTGCCTGGAAGTTGACTTAGCAGAGAACATAAATAACAACAATCGAGTGAAAGCTCGTAAAATTATACAACCTTGTGCAGGCCAAAACCAATAACAAATCAAGCTGCCTTAATTCGAGCAGAATAATAAATAAAAGATTTAGTACATATTTGTTGTTGCAATACCGTAAAACTAAGCTATTCATGTCATTAATAAATATTAAACCATTAAGTACAAAACTTTATTTAAATGCAAACCAAGCAAATATTCAGGCATGCACCTAGCGTCTGAACAAGTAAATTCCTCAACAGATTCTAGCTGAGGAGGGTTTAGATCGATAAACCCTCAGACAATGCTGACAACCCACAACAACCAGTAATTATACAGTAAAAGCAGGTCAAAACCATGAGGGTTTCCCAAAACATCATCGAGAGCCTCAAAGGGCTAAAAATTGCATTAAACTATATCAAACACTAAGAGTAACCTATAACAAACTCTAAGAGTTGCTCATACACCAACCGGGGAATGGAGGAATGTCATTTTCGAATGAATTCCTGGAGCTAACAACCCTGGTGATTGCATTGGATCCCCGCGCACTCTGCCTGCATACAACAACCAACCTGTGAAGGGCTAGCTTGATATTTACAAGCCATAATCAACAAACAAATTAAAGGAAATAAAAGCTAGATAGAAGTTCTGGAGAAACCTTACCTGAGCTGGCTAGGCCATGTGAAGCATTTTGTACATAGCAGAATTAACAATGTAGCAACTGTTCAAGCAAGAACCATGTGCAAAAAGTGGATTGAAGGCTGTATTATGCAAGGGAGGTAGGGTTTTTGTGCCTCTGCAGCCGGAGAGAAGCCAATGTGGAGTGAATGTTGCAGAGACAAGTTTTCAGGTGGAGATGAGTGAAAATGAACTCTTTTCTCGACGTTCCTGCAGGTGGTTACCCTAACCTCCTTGCAATAGATCCCAACCTAAAGGCCTCGTTGGATGGTTGTCGTGTGGCGCTTCGGATTGGAGCGCATCTGGAGGTGTGACTCTAAGTTTTGAGGATCACCCAACCTCAATTAGCAGAACCTTACAACCTTTAGTACCATGACATAAATGTTTACCTTTGATTAAATAACAATATGCCGAAACATGGTAAGTGCCTAAGTATTGGTTATGGTTTGAAACATGGTAAGTGCGTAAGTAATAGTCATGGTTTTTTCAATAATGCACATATATGTACACCCTGGTTACCATGCAGTCTAACAGTGGAGGTATAATGGTTCATGTACCTTGTTGTGGTATTGAAAAATGTATGACAACTATTAAGTGGAGGTATAATGGTTCATGTACCTTATTGTGGTATTGAAAAATGTATGACAACTATTAAGTGGAGGTATAATGGTTCATGTACCTTGTTGTGGTATTGAAAAATGTATGACAACTATTAGCATTAGTAAGTAAAGTTTTCTGTTAACTCGGGTAAATAATTTTTATTTTTTAATATATAGTGTTAACATGTGTGAGACCAGCGAAATTAATTTCACAATATTTTTATTTAAACAAAGTCTTTTAGTAGAAATCACATGAGAGAATTTTTTGGCCAGCGAGTTTCAAACCAACAAGTGTGGTGGCAAAGGCTTAAATAGAGAGCAATTTAGAGACATAATTTCAAGTAACGGCTATATTTGAATAATTTTGTTTAAATTATAATATTAATATACTTAAAATAAAACTTATTTAAAGTAAGCTATATTAATGGCCTTAGATTATTTGAAAAAATAATAGTTTAAATATTTCTTTTAAAACCAGATTATTACTAGGGTCTTCAAAAATAATATTCTAAATAACAATATTAGTTTATAATTTATTAAAATATTTTAATATTTTACTGCTAGTATTAAGATGGCTATTCGTTTTCAAAAAAATTTAAAATGATATATTCTTCATTAATTTATCAAAATATTAAATAGAACGGCTATATTAAACGATAGTCTTTTGAAAACTATATTAAATTAATTGATTAAAATCAAATTTACTAGTTCTTGAAAATAATTATTTTAAATAATGATTATTAGTTTTATTAAATTATTAAAAATATTAATTTATTAAAACAACTATTTATCTAAGTCTTCAACAAAATTAATTATTAATAATATATTGTGTATTAATTTATAAATATTAATATGTAACGACTATATTAAACAGCTAGTTTTTGAAAAATAATATTTAAATTAATTTATTAAAACCAAATATTATTAGTTTTTGAAAAATAATATTGACACTGTGATAGTAGTTTTTTAATTTATTAAAAAATATTAATAAGCAACAGCTATATTAAACAGCTAGTTTTTAAAATAATAAATAAATAATCAAAGTCCAACTTTAAAGGAGGGGAGTCAAAAATCATAAAAATGAGTAAAGGCCCTAATCGAGACAAGATCATTTGATAAATAACAAATATAACTAATGAAAATAAATTAAAATATTTAAAAATAAATAAAATAAAACAAAAATATACCATAAGTCAAAATAAATATAGTATATAAATAAATAAATAAAAATAAATAGAATAAATAATAAAAACAAAACACACACACACACACAACACACACAACACACACAACAGTTATTATTATTTTCCAAAGAAAAATAATCTATAAATAAAACAGGGTCACAATAAAATATGTGGCTCAGGCCCA
Source organism: Pinus taeda (assembly GCA_000404065.3). NCBI lineage: Eukaryota > Viridiplantae > Streptophyta > Pinopsida > Pinales > Pinaceae > Pinus > Pinus taeda. The sequence goes on from APFE030619970.1 coordinate 12,640, forward strand.
TTAATCAAATAACAAAAATACTAAAAGGAGTTAAGAACGAAAAGGGTGATAAAATACATAAAAACATGAACGATCAAGAGAATTAACTCTAATGAAGAATAAATCAACAACAAATACTATAAAAATGATGCCAATACCTACATAGATTTTAAAAAAAAACACTAGGAGGACAAGACAGGGAGCCAACTTCTACTAATATTCCAACCATCATCTCTATTCAAATTACTGGGTTTTTTTCCAAATTCTAGGGCCTCCCTCAATTTTCGACGATGAAAATGACTAACCTTAGCAACGACTTAGGTCTCCTCAATGCAAATGTGATGCTTAGATTTATCTGCATGCTCCGCCAAAGCAGAGGAGTGGGTCCTGCCATGCTTGATGTCAGCAGCATGCTCACGAATCCTTTAAGTAATTGAGTGACTAGTCTCACCAATGTAGGGAGTCCCACAAGAGCATGGGATAACGTAAACACCCTTCATATTCTTGGGGTCCACTGGGTCTTTTATAGATCTAAGGGAGCTCCGTATGGTATTTAAAAGCCAAAAGGTTGAAGCCACCTTATGCTTCCTTAGGATCCTTGCAATCTTGTTAGTGGTCCTTTGGATAAAAGGAAGATGAACACTAGAAAATCGATCCTTGGTACCTTTCTTAATACTAGGACCTTTTTCAGCTCTGCGGAAAGCCTTAGTACATTGGTTTCTACTATACCCATTATTAAAAAAAACACTTAGGATATGTTCTTTCTTTTCCTTGAGATGGTTCTCATCAGAAACTCTTAAAGCTCTAGTTGCTAAGGTGTTGAGAACACCAAGCTTTTGAGCTAGGAAATGATGAGAATTAGCATGAAGATATTGTTCCGTATGAGTTTTCTTACGATATACCTGATGAGAGAAAGAGCCATTATCATTCCTTGAGAGGAGGACGTCAAGGAAGGGAAGACTACCATTACATTCAAATTCCATGGCGAACTTTATAGAGCTAGATTGATTGTTAAGATGGAGTTAAAATAGTTCCAACCTTTCTTTACCATGGGACCAGATGACAAAAGTGTCATCAACAAACCTCTTCCACAACTTAGGCAGAAGACAAGAAGAGGCTAAGGCCTTTGATTCAAAATCCTCCATGAATAGATTAGCTACCACAAGGGAGAGGGGGGAACCCATGGTGACACCACAAGTTTACTCATAGAATTCCCCATTGAATGAAAAGAAAGTAGAAGTAAGACAAATACCAACTAAATAAGTCGTATTAGGATTTTTGATGCGCTTGATGGCTTCGATGGTCTCGTTGATAGGGATATTAGTGTAGAGACAGACCACATCGAAGCTCACAAGCTTGTCATCTCGATCAAGCTTGAAACTCTTTGACTCATTAACAAACGATGCAGAGTCCTTGACGAAGGATTCTGTATGGCCAACAAGGGGCTTAATGAATTATTTATTTTATGGGCGAAGAAAGAACAATCATAATGATTCTATTTTATATTAATATTTTAAAAAAAACTCGAACAAGCATGGTGTCACATTATTTGTCGTTTATAATTATTTAAAATTCAAAATAGGAAAAATTTAGAAAAATAATTACACATGTATATTAAAAATCAAAGATTTTTGAGTAATCTTCATAGATTGCCGATTTATTAATAAAAACCAAATTAATATATATATATGATTTTTGAATAATATTTCCATTAATTATAAAGTAAAAAAAATAAGATTAAATTATTACTTATAATTCTTATTCATTACCATTATTCTTTAACATCTCAAATTACTTTAAAATTATATTAAAAAATAAATAATTGTAAACATTTACATTAATCAAAAAATTTTACTATTGAACTTTAATATCTTTTAAATATTGAAATAATGAATTTTTGTTTTTTTGTATTGTATTGAAATAATGAACTTTTATATTAATAAGTAGTTATCATTAAAAAAATAGCCTTTCTTAAAAGGCAAAGTTACAAAGTCTATGTTTATCTCAAGCTTGTGATAAGTTCAATATGGTTACAAAGTTTTTATGTTTGTATGAAAGTTATGATAACTTCATAAATTGCAAAGTTTCTCTTTGAGAAATACAAATTTATTGTTAATCTCCATTTTAATATTATATTGAAAAGATTTTGTATCATGCGGTCATGTAAATTATGTTTTCACTATGGGGGATGTGTCTTTCTTAATATTGAAATATTGGTTTTTTGTATGAACTTTTGTATTATTAGATTATTAATATTGAAATAATGAACTTCTGTATTATATTGATTATTAATATTGAAATAACGAACTTTTATTTTTTGTATTATATTGACATAATAAACTTTTCTATTAGTAAGTAGTTATCATTAAAAAAAATAGGATGCCTTAAAAGGTATAGTTACATTTGTTTTCAGTAGGGGGATGTGTCCTTATTATTTAAATATTGAACTTTTTTTTTGTATTACATTGAAGTAATGAACTATTAATATTGATTTTTTGTATGAACTTTTGTATTATTAGATTATTAATATTGAAATAATGAACTTCTGTATTATATTGATTATTAATATTGAAATAACGAACTTTTATTTTTTGTATTATATTGACATAATAAACTTTTCTATTAGTAAGTAGTTATCATTAAAAAAAATAGGATGCCTTAAAAGGTATAGTTACATTTGTTTTCAGTAGGGGGATGTGTCCTTATTATTTAAATATTGAACTTTTTTTTTGTATTACATTGAAGTAATGAACTATTATATTAATAAGTAGCTACCATTAAAAAAAAATGCCACATTAATAGGTATAGTTACAAACTTTTTATGTTTATGTCAAGCTTATGATAACTTCAATATACTTACAAAGTTTTTATGTTTATGTCAAACTTATGATAACTTCATAAGTTGCAAACTTTGGCTTTCACAAATATGAATTTATCATTAATTTTTGTTTTAATATTATATTGAAAAGGTTTTGTATCATGTGCTCATCTAAATCATTTTTGACTATGTGAAATGTGTTCTTGTTAATATTGAAATATTGAACTTTTGTATGAACTTTTACATTATTAGATTATAAATATTTAAATAATGAACTTTGTATTATATTAATTATTAATATTGAAATAATGAACTTTTGTATTAATGAGTAGTTATCATTAAAAAAATAGGCCACCTTAAAAGGTATAGTTACAAAGTTTTTATGTTTATGTCAAGCTTATGCTAACTTCCATATAGTTACAAGTTTTTATGTCTATGTCAAACTTATGATAACTTCATAAATTGCAAACTTTGGCTTTCACAAAATATGAATTTATCGTTAATCTTTGTTTTAATATTATATTGAAAAGGTTTTGTATCATGTGCTCATCTAAATAATTTTTTGACTATGGGGGATGTGTCCTCATTAATATTGAAATATTGAACTTTTTTATGATCTTTTATATTATTGGATTATTAATATTGAAATAATGAACTTTTGTTTTTTGTATTATATTGAAATAATGAGCTTTTGTATTATTCTTTTTATTTATTTATATATATATCATAATAATTGAATTAACAATGAGGGTAATTATATATATTTAACTTGCCCACCTTTGAGGAAATGTTTCAAAAGGTGGTTCTTGCACAATGGTTATAAATTTCAATAATTTTGGATTTTTAAGTTGCACTATTTTGTTTAGTATAATATTGAAGTATATAGAAAGCAAGTAAAGATGAAAATGGATTGCTTTCCTAATCCATTTTCATATTAAAATAATCAATGAATGTTGTTTTTATTGTCATTTAATGTTTTTCTTCTTTTTTTGCATTATACAAGACAATTTTCATTTGTTGCCAACAATGGTCGTTGCTTTTGGTATGGATACTTCTATTTGGAAATCTCTCCCCTTTGAAATTATTGAGATTCTCTTTCATTGGCTTCCTTTGTCGATGTTGATAAAATTTAAGTTGGTTTGTAGACAATGGTGTCTTGCTTTGGAAAACCCACTTTTTCTTGCGACTTGTGATCGATGTCGTAAGAAAGAGTTAGGATTTATTTCTTTCTCCACTCGTTTTCCCAATGATTGCTTCCTAGCATCATACCTTAACAATGGTGGTCGCTTGTTGACTATGGTGTTTCATTTTCTTCATTCTGCATATAGAATTAAATGTATAGTGGGATCAATAATTCACTTCATCACGCCTGGAAGTTATTTGCATATAAGAAACTATTTCATTGTCTGCTCTTTTACGAAGACATTTAGAAATGTTGGACTTCTTAGTGTTGGGGAGCAAGGATTCTTCTCTTTATTTCAAAAATGCAATCCAGGAAATTATGGATGCGTGTTTTTAAAACATGTTTGAGAAAACATGGACTCACATTTTCTCATTTGCAGTAGTGTTGACAATGTTCGGAACAGGACAAAGCTTCCATATGGTGGTCTAACTCCACCATAGGAAGCTATCTTCTTTGAAGAAAAGTTTTATTGGGTATATCTAGACAGGGATTATGAATATTACCCTACTTATGGTTACACTCTCTACTGGTTGGAATTGAATAGAAATAATTGGCGTCATTTGTTTGTTCCTATTGTTGACATACAATGTATGTCATTAGGGCTACACAAGAATCAACTTGTTTGTGTTGTTAATAATGGTGGCATGTCTATTTGGTCACTTGAAAAGATAGAGAATTTTGAATTTGGTTGACTGTCGAAAGATAAAAGTTTGGAATATTTTGAAGTTGATTGGGGACACAGATGGTCATTGCTTGAATCTATCGCTTTTTATATAAATACTAAATGTGCAGGTTACATACCTTTGCACAAAGTTGGAGAAAAAGTCCTTATGCTTAGTTGGTCTAGAGTGTAGTTAAAGTTGTATGATTTACTGAGTGGACTATGCAAAACAACAATTCTTGATGGATTATTCGTTCCTGAAGTGTCATGCTTCTATCTACAAACAATTGAAGAATTTGATGATGTCATTGAAAATGGAAATATTTTTTCACTAATTCCTAATGCAAATTCTATTGTTGGCATGCCTCCACTACCTGTGGATGTATTCAATTAGCGTTTGAGGCATGAACATGTTCTTTTTTGTATATTACTGAACACCATATGTATGTTTAATGTTTTTAGATATTTTTTTGAACATCATTGCAATTCACATTTTGAAGTTACATTAAGGAGATAGCCTCATGGTTATATCTACAAATGGTGGACGATTTTGATGATGTCATTGAAAATGGAAATGTATTTTTAGTTATTCATAATGGAGATTGTATTCTTCACATAGGTGTAGTATGTGTGGATGTATTGATTTAGCATTTTAGGCTTGAACGTGTTTGTTTTCTCGTAATGCAAAAGACTTTTTGTATGTTTTGAAATATTTTTTTAAGAGCATTGTAATTCAGATTTTTAAGTTATATTGATGGCATATGTATGGTAAATTTTGAATGCGGTTCATATTTCTTTGTTTTTAATTTCTTCAACTTGTTGTTGTATCGATTATGTGTAAGGGGGACGTTTTGTATGTGTTCCAAGTTTGTTGTGGGAAACATAATTTCTCAAACATTTCATCTCTGCACTTTTCTTAGTTTTTAGTTATTTCAAGATTGAAGAGTATGTATTAGCATGAAATGGAATTGTGAAACATCTTTTCAACTAACTTTAACTTTATTATAGATATGTTGAGTGAAATAAGAACAAGAGTGGTGAGAAAAAACCTCCCTCTGCTGCTACACGACAATGATTAAGTGAATACCAGCGCCAGTGGGATCAGCAGAATAAGGAAGTCATTAAAGCATGAAGAAGAGCCATGTATCAATGAAAGAAAAGAGCTTTAGTGAATGGTGAAGAAGGAGGACCTATAAATTGTAAGTATGAAAAGAGCGGTGGTTTTTTGTAGTGAAAATTTTGTTTTGATTATTGTTTCATTGCATGTTTATCATCTGAAAGAACTTATATTTTTTGAAGGTTTACTAGCTTTTCTCTTTTTTCAAAATATTGTATTTCGAAAGAGAGTATTCATATGAAAAACAACGGTATTTTTTATGAAAACAATGAAGGAAATGCAGTTTTTGGAGTTCATGAGAATTGTACGAATAAGGAATTTCCTGAAAGGGTTGAAAATTTGGGACACTATGCTAGTGAAGACGGTCATGCGTTTCTTGGTAGCGACTATATTTTTAATATAGACACCCCTCCTGAATCTATATGTAATGTGTTTGTTGGAACAATGTAGGGAGTTCAATTTATTTTTCTTTTGCATTTTCTTTTCTTCTGCATCTGAAATTTTTACTATTCTTTTTTTTCCTGTATTGTTTTTTCATAATAGTGTCAAAATCATTAGTAACCAATAAATAGATTTGAAATAAATCAAACATTTATTTCCTCCTGAATGCGAGGGTCGACGACCAACTTGTCAAACTTCAAGAAATGATGAAATGTATCCATCCAAGTGGATACGGTTTTTGATGTGGAACAATTTCCAGATTTAAACTCTTGACAATGTTTTTAGAGATAAGATTGGCTTGAGAGTCGTTATCGAATAACGTATCAATCTTGTTATGTTTTGTGATCACCCTTATGTGAAACAGTTCTATTCTCGTCTTTTCATTTGGAGTTTCATTTTGCGAGTCTGAAGAACTAGTGTTGGCAATGGATTATTTTCCTTTTAACCCCATGGTTGTGATTTTAGTTTCATCACCCGAATCAGATCCCAAATCCTATTAAGTGGTTGCAGTTGTCTTTTGTTGTCCCTTGTTGTTGTTTCTTTTTGGTTTACTTTCAGGAAGAAGCTTCCAACACTGAGCTTCATCATGACCCTCTCTGGAACAGTGTTTGCATGTAATTTTCTCTCCTTATTTTTTGATAGACACATTTCTCTTTGCCTTTCCTTTGAAATCCTTTTCCTTTACTTTACACTTAAATGGAATTTTACTACCCTCTTCTCGGGTGTTTTTCCCTCTTACCTCAAGATGAGTGGCTTGCACACACACATCATCTAGATTACTAGGATTAAACATTAAGATAGTATGCCTAAGGTAATGTGTAAACCCCTTATGTAGTTCAAGAAAGTGTCTTGTGACTACAAATCTACACCTAACATCAGAGACCTTTTTCTGAATTCCTGGGTGTAATCTTTCACATTTTGACCTTTAAGTTGTCTAAAGTTCTGGCAATTCATAATGGCTTTCTGCATATAAACTAGAGGGTAGAATTGTCTGTTGATTGCAACAACCGAATAATTCCAAGAAATAGAGGTATTACCATGTTTTTTAATCTCCTCTTAGGACTTTGATTCCCACTATACTAGTGTTGCACCCCCCATTCTCAAGGAAGCTAATTGAGTCTTTATGTCATCCTCTTGAATATTTTGAATCCTGCAATAGACCTCCAACTAATGAATCCAATTATCAACATTTTCTACATTCACTTCACCATTATACATGGGAAACTCAAATTTAACATCAAGTTTTAAAAAGGTGATTTACCAATTCCTCTTGAAGAATGATGATGAGTATGAGTAAGGGTTGTATTAGTGGAAGGCTTTGAATATTCTTGTGAAGAAGAAGATGAAGAAGATGGTGGAGAGGGTGGAGGTTTTTCTCCATTCCCATTATCTCATTTTCCATTACCTCTTCCTGAAGAGCCTTCTCCATTGGGAGGTTTGGAACTTTCTCCTTGCAATCTATTATTCCTCTCTTCATAGAGCACCTTCACCATCTCTGTGAAAGCCTTTCTAAAGGTCTTCTCATCTTTTGTCATGTTTATAGGTTCTCCTTCATGAGACATGATCTCTAGAGTCTCAACTACAACTTGTGGCTGAACTGGTGTTGGAGATTGTAGCAACCTTTCTCTTCTTCCCCTTGAACTAAATTCGGGACTTCCAACCAACTTTCCTTCACCTCTTTTGAGTTTTAACCTTGTAAGCATGACATAAACTTGCAAACAATTAAATCCTTCTTTCACAAAACAAACATAGGGCTTTGATACCAAAATAGGCTCAAAAATCAAAGTGTCAAAATCCTGATAAACTTAGCTTCAAATTGCAAGGCTCTTCATTCTGATTCTAACAATGTGAATGACACTCAAATACAAGCTTGTATGCAGAAGTTAGAGCAAAAGATCAGTACAACTCTTGTACTCACACTTCTAGACTTGAGACAGTCATTTCAGATTCAGACAGATGTTAGTGGCTACGCTATGGGTGCAGTCCTCATGAAGCATGGTAAGCCTATCTGTTTTCATATGGAAACTTTTAATGGTGCAGTGATTAACTATCCTACATATGACAAGGAATTGTATCCATTGGTGCAAAGTGTGAAAAAATGGAAACACTGCCTGATGGGTAAGGAAATAGTCATTCACATTGATCATCAACCATTGCAATACTTGCAATCTCAATCAAATTTGCAGTAATCAAGGCACTTTCGATGGATGGGTTGACTTTAAAAAGTCCACTTGGGAATAAAGTTGTTGATATGATTTCTAGGTCGATTGTTAGTGTAGCTCCTTTACTGAAGCATAATTCTATTTTACATGAAATTTATATTGAGCAATATTAATCTGATTTAGAATATTAGTTGTAGTGCTAATATCTTCCTCGGATTATAAACAAAATTATTTCATTGTGCTTAAGGATTCATAAGTTTTTGCAAGTGAAATGAAGAGTTTTTATGTTAATTTTATGAGAAATTTAACATAAATAAAACACTGAACAACAACATAAACATGTATAGAACATCATCAAAAACACATTACAACAAGCACATGATAAACGAGTTCACCCCTTTTTTAGGAAAAACACCCTAGAAGAAGGTAGTAAAAATCCATTTAAGAGTAAAGGAAAGGAAAAGGCTTTCAAAGGAAAGCTAAAGAAAAATGCATCTATGAAAAAAGGAGAGAAAATTACATGAAAACACTGTTCTAGAGAGGGTCATGATGAAGCTCACAGTTGGAAGCTTCATCTGAAATGAAACCAAAAAGAAACAACAACAAGGGAAAACAGAAGACAACTGCAACCACTCAACAGGATTTGAGATCTGATTCGGGTGATAAAACTAAATTCACATCCATGGGGTTAAAAGGAAAAGAATCCATTGCTAGCACTAGTTCTTCAGACTCGCAAAATGAAACTCCAAATGAAAAGAATAGAATAGAATTGTTTCAAATAAGGGTGATCTCAAAACATAACAAGATTGATACGTTGTTCGATAACAGCTCTCAAGCCAATCTTATCTCTGAAAACATTGCGAAGAGTTTAAATCTGGAAATTGTTCCACATCATAAACTGTATCCACTTGGATGGGTATGTGACAATGAACAATTGCAGATTACTAGAAAGTGTAAACTGGGATTCACTATTACTGCAAATTTCATAGATTAAGTGGAGCTTGACGTTGTTCTGTTAGATATCTGTCACATGGTTTTGGGCAGCCCATACCTTTATGACAGAAAAACTATCTTCCATTGACATGAAAATAAATGTCATTTATTTAAAAATGGAGTAGAATATATTGTGAGAGCTCACAATAAGAAAACAAATATTCCGCTTGTTAATGCAGGGCAGATGAAAAGACTGGTGAATTCGAGCAATTTTTTTATGCTTCTCATGATCAAACCCAAAAATGAAGTTGATAATGAAGCTTTTAAAGGTTGTGATTTGAATTTAAAATCTGAATTGGTTGATGTAGTTAACCGATATGATGAAATGTTTCAAGAACCAAAGGGATTACCTCCTAAGAGAGGAATTCAACATGAGATACAGTTGCAACAAGATTGTGCTCTTCCTAATATTGGCATGTACAGGATGTCAGTGATGGAAAGCGTAAAAATTGAGACACAAATCCAAGAGTTGTTGAATAAATGGATCATCATACCATCTTCCTCGTCATGTGGTTCACCTATTGTCTTGGTGCCAAAGAAGGATGGAACATGGTGCATGTGTGTTGACTTTTATGCATTCAACAAAATTACGGTAAATAACCATTACCCATTGCCTCGAATAGATGATTTATTGGATCAATTGCAAGATGCAAAATATTTAACTAAGATGGAATTAAGAAGTGGAAGTTATCAAATTACAATAGATGAAGGAGACATTTGGAAGACAGTGTTCAAAAGAAAACAGGGTTTGTTTGAATGGCTAGTTATGTCGTTTGGTTTATGTAATGCTCCTGCTCCATTCATGTGTGTGATGAATGATGTGTTGAGGCCATTTCTTGATGAATTTGTGACAATCTACCTAGATGACATCTTAATTTTTAGTAAATCCCGTGATGAACATGTCATGCATGTAAGAAAAGTACTTGATGTCTTAAAAAAGTGGTGGAAATAATACTGAGAGGACGGGTGAATCAGTATTATCAAACTATTAAATTTTCATTTCCATAATTAGATTCATATATGCTACTTCAGTTAAGGGAACACGCGTGTACACACAACTGTGTTTAGAGCAACTAGCGTATATCCAACAAACTTATGATTCAATTAATTCATCATATATTGATCTTTAATTAGTGCATCAGAACCATATAAATAGTAACCAAGTGCAGTAAAAATAGAACAGATCACCACACATAAAAACATGCATGAACACCAAGATATAAGGTGGAAACCAAATGTGGGTGAAAACCATCTGCTACAATCGTCTCTGTCTTCTTTTAATCATAAGAGAATTATGTTTACAATTTTTGTACTGGTGCAGTCTTATACCAGTACACAGGCTTCTACTTGCAGAAGGCTACAACCTTCTCTCATTCTCCAGCTTCTATTGGAAGGGAGCTACGACCCCCTAGCTCTTATACTAGCTGATATGTTTACTAGTATGTAGGTGTTGGCCTACAGAAGGCTACAACCTTCTCTTTTCTTCCAGGGACCACGTTTCATAAATTTTCAGACTGGATCCATAATCATCAAATATATCTGCATCAACCAATCTCCTGCATGTATATACACTTTCCTCAAAGCAAACCAGCGTACAGATCTGTAAATCAAATGTATACGCTATTTTGATATGCAGAATCAATGTGTATATGCTCCTTTTATGAAGTGAACATGATCAAACCACATAAAGATAATTCACTTCAAGCCTTAAGATCCTGATACATCATTAGATCTTATGCTTCATCAAGCGCTAAGGTTCATCCTCAGTTCAAATCTAGCACGACACCATAAGCCAATAACCTACATATTAGATCTCACACTATATTAGATATTCGATACTTGCCCACCTGGCCTAATGATCTTCTCCTCCTTTTATAGTCTTAGGCCTTTCTCAATACCATGGACCAAAACCACTTAGGACCAATACCTTGGACCAAATACCTAGGGTCAATACCTCGGACCCGATACCTTGGACCAATACCATGGATCAAAATACCATGGACCAAATACTTCGAACCAAACATTTAGTTTTCCAAGTTATATGCGCTTTTCCTTTTGTGAAAGTACATGTGTATGTATACGCGACTTGTATATAGTGAACCCGCGTGTATACGCGGCTTGGTCAATGGTGAACCTGCGTATACCTCTCTTTCTTCATTCTGTGTAGTATGATCTATAAATCTGTGTTGTTAACCTACAGTACTGTGATCTGTCATCTGAGTGAGTTGCTTTCTGAACTGATTCCTTGAAGCTTCCCTACACATATAATATCTCTTCTGTAGATTCATCTAGTTACCATATACAAGAGAGTTGTTATGCTACAAGTGGGTTGCCATAAAGTACAATACATACATCACAATGCCAACAATCTCCCCCTTTGAACTTGATGGCAACAACCACACCAAGTCACTCTCCCCCTTTGACATCAAGGGCAAAGGGTCATGCTCCCCCTAAGTGCATGTTGAATTCTCTGATATGCTAAAGTGCTGATTGAGCTCCCATGATCGAGTCCATGCTCCCCCTGAGCATAAGCAAAGTCTGCAAAAATATGTTCTAAAGAAGAACATGACTCTATACATACATCGCAAATGACCTTCCTATCACCAATGACTCATACATACATCCATCTCCAAACCAAGTGGGGATATACCAAATTTGACTCATCCACCCAACCAAGTGGGGATATATCAATTGTTTATACAAGTCAAAAAGAAAGAAACATTACATCATTCATCCCATGCATAGTGGGGTTACACATTACGTCTTTTCATGGCTGTTACATTAAAATATATACATGACATATATAAAAGAGACCAAATGTCTTAAACAAGACCATGATAGTCATCAGAAACTACCATCAGCAGCATTTGTCAACAGCATTTAGGCCAACAACCTATATATGTCCATCAATAGTTCCCAAATTATCATCAATTGTGTTCTCCTCCTGACCCTGTGCCACCTGTTCATTGTTAGATCTGATAATTACATATCAAAGCATCATCATCAATTAGATATACATCAAGTGATCAACAAAACTATGAGGACCAATGTATCAGCAAATTGAAATCATCATCAAATAGAGCAGACAATTGACAGAACCATAGCAAACCCCCTTTTTTGCTGAGTCTGACCCACTATTTTTCTTCAAACCATCATATACGCGACTATGTCCACAGAAACTCGTGTATGTATGTGACTACACTTCATGAAACTCGTATATAACCACCTTTCTCTGAAAAATAGGATTTAACAACAGGATGATGCAGAAACTACTCCCAGCTTTTGTCTAAGATATTTAAATGTCTCTCTGGGCAATGGTTTGGTGAATATATCAGCATCCTGTTCTTTGGAGGGAACATACTCCAATTTGACTTTTTGTTCAAGCACTTGTTCACATAGGAAATGATATTTGATGGGTATGTGCTTGGTTTTGGAGTGCATGATGAGATTCTTTGAAATATTGATGGCACTTGTATTATTGCATAGAATGGAGATGGGTGGAGTACATGTGATCTAAATATCTTATAAGGTTTGCATCATCCAAAATAATTGTGTGCAGCAAGATGTAGCAGCCATGTATTCTGCTTTAGTTGTAGATAATGCAATTGAGCTTTGTTTCTTGCTGAACCAAGACACTAACCTGGAACCCATATAGAATGCACTACCACTAGTGCTTTTTCTGTCGTCAACACTTCCTGCCCAATTTGCATCTGTATATGCATGAAGTGTAACATCTGTATCTCTAGGATACCATAAGCAAAAGTTATGTGTTCCTTGAAGATATTTGAAAATTCTTTTGACTACCTAAAGATGTGATTCCTTTGGATTTGCTTGGAATCTTCCAACTATTCCCACTGCATGCATGATGTCCGGTCGAGTACCTGTTAGATAAAGCAGACTGCCAATCATGGATCTGTAAGTTGGTTGATGTACCGCTGCTGATTCATCATTTGAGCTGAAACTACATCCTATTACCATTGGAGTACATACTAGTTTAGAATATACCATGCCGTACTTTTTCAGGATCTATTTGAGATATTTGGTTTGTGAGAGAAAAATACCATCTTTATTTTGCTGCACTTGTAGACTAAGAAAGTAGGTAAGCTCACCAAGCAAGGACATTTCAAATTCTTGCTGCATTACTAAAGTAATATTCTAACTCATGGATTCTTCATTGCTACCAAAAATGATATCATCAACATACACAACAATTATTAGCAATTTATCAGTGTCCATCTTTGTATATAGATTGCTATCTGCTGGCCCCTTTGAAAAACCTTGTTGATGGAGATATTTGTCAAGATGGTAATACCATGCCCTTGGAACCTTTTTTAGACCATAGAGAGCTTTTCTGAGTTTGCATACAAGTTTTTCATCATTTCCAAGGAATCCTTCTGGATGTTCAATATAGACTTCTTCTTCTAAGTCTCCATTAAGAAAGGCAAATTTTACATTCATTTGGTATACTTTGAATTTCTGAAAATTAGAAAGAGCAAGAAACATTCTAATGGCTTCAAGTCTAGCAACAGGTGCAAAATTCTCTTCAAAATCTATACCTTCTTGTTGAGCATATCCTTTACAAACAAGACTGGCCTTGTTTCTAATAACTTCTCCATTTTCATTCAGCTTGTTTTTGAATATCCATTTAGTTCCTATGATATTCTTATCATGAGATCTAGGAACTAATTCCCAAGTATTATTCTTTTCAATTTGCTCAAGTTCTTCATTCATGTCCTTGACCCAACATTCATCTTTGCATGCTTCATTTACATTTTTAGGTTTACTGGAAGATAGTAATGCTAGATAGCTTGAAGCGTCGACAACGGTTCTTCTAGTTTGCACACCTGCTCCTTTTTCTCCTAAAATTTGAGCTTCTGGATGATTTTTCTAAACATACCTAGATGGAGTCTTTTCTTCTATCTTTATCTCTTCTTCGGGTGCCTCATTGGTTTCTTCTTCAAAATCAGTGTGATTTGATGTAGGAAAATGATCCTCAGCTTCTTCATAATCTTTGGTTCTTATCTGTTTTGGATTTTTGCATGCTTCATCAACCACAACATCAATATTTCAATAATTTTCCCAAGCCTTTTCTTATAACATTTATATCCTTTACTTCGGGAAGAGTAGTCAAGTAGAATACCTTCATCTGCTCTGGGTTCAAACTTACCAAGTTTTTCATCAGTCCTTTTGATGTAACATTTGCTTCCAAAAACTTTGAAGTATTATACAGTAGGAGTCTTACCATACCAAAGTTCATGTGGAGTTTGAGTGTTGTTTACCCAAACATTTTCTTGGTTGAGAATAGTGATGGCGGCGAATGCAGCTTCACCCCAGAAGGTTGCAGGAGTTCCAGATTCATCTAGCATAGCACAAGCCATTTGTTGAACAGTTCTGTTCATCCTTTCTACCACTCCATTTTTTTTAGGAGTCTTTGTGGTGGAGAACTTCCTTTTTATTCCATGTTGTTCATAGAAGTCAAAGAATTCATCTAAGGTAAATTCCCCTCCTCGATCGGATCTGAGGCATTTGATTTTGCGATCTGATTCATTTTCAACCAAATCTTTAAAGGCTTTGAACTTTTCAAATGCTTCATCTTTATGGTTTAGAAGACCTATCTAACACATTCTGGAAAAATCATCAATGAACAATATAAAGTATTCTTCTCCACGAGGTGACTTTTTTCTTGATGGACCACATAAATCAGTATGAACAAGTTCAAGAGGCTTACTAGCTAACCCTTCCTTTTCGATGAATTGAGATCTAGTTTTCTTACCGAATTGACATGATTTGCATATGGTATTTTTAGGAATGTTGATATTCGGAAGATCACAAACAGCCTGGAATCTGCATGCTTTTCTTATTTTAGAAAAGCTTAGATGTCCCAATCTTCTATGCCATAGCTAGTTTTCATCATTTTTGCTTAGATAGCATTGTTGTTGTCCTCCCTTGAGTATGTATAGGTTGTTTGGAGTTTTTGTCCCTTTGATCATAGTTTCTCCTATATCAAGCTCACGAACAACACATCCATTTGATCTAATTTATTTCCTTGATCACACATTTGACTCACACTCAACAGATTATGCTTTAAGCCATCAACATACATAACATACCCAGCTTTAACTTTTTCTTTCAAGAAAACAGAGCCTTTACCTTTTATGACAGTAGGAGTGTCATTTCCAAATGAGACACTCTTTTCCTTTTCTAAGGAATTATATGAGTGTAGTTTTTCTCTGTCACCTGTCATGTGTTTTGAGCATCCACTGTCGATGTACAACTGGTTTTATTGTCCTTCTACATACAAGGCTATACCACATCTTTCTGTTTGCAGTTCTTTCTTTCTCCATATTTTGGGATTTAATGGAGTTTGCTCCTTTTCAGCTATTTGCCAAAATTTGCTCCTGCATTCAAATTATTCATGGCCAAAGTTGTTACAGATTGAGCATTCTATTTCATTTTCAAGAAGATAAAAGTTATTATAGGAGCTTTTCTTGATCCCTGTCACATTCCTTTGATTTCGTGCTTCTCTAGTCATGATAGTTTTGTAAGCAACACATTGAGCAGCTTTGTGTCCAAAATTATGACATGATAAACATTGACCATTAAAGAAGTTCCTGCGATTATCAAATCTACTGACCTGTTGATTGTAGTTGAAGTTCCTCCTACTGACCTGTTGATTGTAGTTTCTATTGATATTCTTTGAAGCAGATTGAGTATGATTTACCTAAGGTTGATTGTGGCTTATGTTCATCCTTGAAGTAAATTGAGCCTAATTTACCTAGTGTTCTGCTTTATGCCTTTGCTGATGATTGTCGAACTGTTCACTACTCTTTGCTGCATCAAGATAGCTTTTAGTGGAGGTTGACAGCTTTTGTGATTGAGATGTTTCTTCAGTATATCCAAGACCTATCTTTATCAGAGGAGAGCACTGCACTTTGATAATTTCATTTAAGGTTTCTGATCCTTTAGCAAATCTAAGATTGAGAGCTTTTGTTTTCTCAAGATCCTTTCTTAGACCCACAATTTCACATTCTAGCTTTTCATTGTGTTTTTCTCTTTCAACAAGTTGGTATGTCAAGGTATCTATAATCATATTCTTTTCTTCTAAACATATTTTGAGTTTAGAGATTTCTTCATAAAGGTCATCTTCATCTAAAGCATCCAAAAAATCATCATCTTCATAAGCCATCAAAAGTCTATAGTCATTACTATTTTCATCTTCATCACTATTTGATAAACCATCACTATCTTCATGAGTATAGTAGCTCTTTTTACTTACACTTTGTTTTCTATTCGATTTTGTAGTTTCCTTCCCTTTATCATATTTATCTTTATGAGGACATTTGGTAGCATAATGACCGACTCTACCACAGGCAAAACATTTGAAAGGTAGTTTACCTCTGAATCTATCGGAACCCCATTGAAGATTCTTGACAAAGTTCGCTTCCTCTTCTTCTTTTGAAATATGTCCTGATTCATTTAGTTCTTCTTTTATTTTTGCTGAAGCTTTAAATGCGGCTTCTCCCATATCTGATGGACCTCCTTTTCTCATCTCAAAGGCAATTAAGATTCCATGTAGCTGTGTCACAGTAATAGTCTGTAGATCCTGCTTTTCTTCTATGGCAGATACCTTTTATTCAAATTTAGCAAATAAGGATGTTAAAACTTTTCAACTAAGGTAACTTCCTTTATCTCTTCACCCATATTCTTCATGCAATTAACAATCTCATCTATACGTAAGAAGTAACTAGCTACACTTTCAACATTGTGCATCTTGAGAGTTTCATATTGAATTTTGAGAGTTTGCAGTTTAGCACGTTTTAGCTGAGAGTCTCCTTCGTAGCTTAGAATGATTTTGTCCCATATTTCTTTGGATGATTTGAGCTGCATAACTTTGATGAACTCTGATTGTGATAGACTTCCCAATAATGTATTGACAGCCTTGGCATTGGTTTCATATTGATTTTTACCTGCTACATCTGTAGGAATTGCTGATGGAAATGTATATCCTCCTTCCACAATTTCCTAGACATCTGTTCCAAGAGATTGAAGATAGGTTGTGGTTCTTACCTTCCAATAAACAAAGTTGCTCCCATCAAAGATTGGTTGTCTAATGGATCCCCCGCTTTCTTGATTACTCATGATGATGGATCTTCCTTCAAGTGATCAAGCTTCTTCTGAAGAACCTGCTCTGATCCCAATTGTTGGAAATAATACTGAGAGGGGGGGTGAATCAGTATTATCAAACTAATAATTTTTCATTTCCATAATTATATTCATATATGATACTTCAGTTAAGGGAACTCGCATGTACACGTAACTGTGTTTAGAGCAACTAGCATATATCCAACAAACTTATGATTCAGTTAATTCATCATATATTGATCTTTAATCCATGTATCAGAACCATATAAACAGTAACCAACTGCAGTAAAAAATAGAATAGATCATCACACATAAAAACACACATGAACACCAAGATATAAGGTGGAAACCCAATGTGGGTGAAAACCACCAGCTGCAATCGTCTCTATCTTCTTTCAATAATAAGAGAATTTTGTTTACAATTTTTGTATTGGTGCAGTCTTATACTAGTACGTAGGCTTCTACCTACAGAAGGCTACATCCTTCTCTTATTCTCCAGCTTCTATTGGAAGGGAGCTACAACCCCCTAGCTCTTGTACTAGCTGATATGTTTATTAGTACGTAGGTGCCAACCTACAGAAGGCTACAACTTTCTTTTTTTCTTCCAGGGACCACGTTTATAAATTTTCAGACTGGATCCATAATCATCAAATATATCTGCATCAACCAATCTCCTGTGTGTATATGCACTTTCCTCAAAGCAAACCAGCGTACAGATCTACAAATCAAATGTATACACTATTTTGATATGCATAATCAACATGTATACGCTCCTTTTTTGAAGTGAACATGATCAAACCACATAAAGATAATTCATTTCAAGCCTTAAGATCCTAATACATCATTAGATCTTATCCTTCATCAAGCGCTAAGGTTCTTCCTCGGTTCAGATCTAGCATGATACCATAAGCAAATAACCTACATATTAGATCTCACACTATATTAGATATTCGATACTTTCCCACCTGGCTTAATGATCTTCTCCTCCTTTTATAGTTTTAGGCATTTCTCAATACCATGGACCAAAACCACTTAGGACCAATACCTTGGACCAAATACCTAGGGTTAATACCTCGGACTTGATACCTTGGACCAATACCATGGATCAAAATACCATGGACTAAATACTTCGAACCAAACATTTAGTTTTCCAAGGTATACGTGCTTCTCCTATTGTGAAAGTGCATGTGTACATATACACGACTTGTATACAGTGAACCCACGTGTATACACGGCTTGGTCAATGGTGAACCTGCGTATACCTCTCTTTCTTCATTCTGTGTAGTCTAATCTGTAACTCTATGTTGTTAACCTACACTACTGTGATCTGTCATCTGAGTGAGTTGCTTTATGAACTAATTCCTTGAAGCTTCCCTGCACATTTGATATCTATTATGTAGTCTAGTTACCATATGCAAGAGAGTTGTTCTGCTAGAAGTGGATTGCCATCAAGTACAATACATAAATCACAATGCCAACAAAAAGAATAGTTGTATCTAAAGATGTCAAAGTGCGAATTTGGAAAGATTTCTTTAGTTTACTTGGGTCATATTGTTGGAGGAGGTGAATTGAAAATAGATCCCTCCAAGGTTGATGTTATTGTAAATTGGTCAATGCCCAAGATAGCTACAAAGGTAAGAAGTTTTCTGGGAGTAGCCCAATATTGGAGGAAATTCATTTCTAATTCTTATCTTATAACAACTCCTTTGCATGCCTTGACCAGCGTGAAAAAGGGTTTTTTAGTGGGGAGGAAAACAACAAAAAGCCTTGGATGCATTGAAGCAAAAGATCCGTACAACTCCCGTACTCGCACTTCCACAATTGAGACGATCATTTGAGATTCAGATAGATGCAAGTGACTACATTATGGATGCAGTCCTCATGCATAATGATAAGCCTATCTATTTTCATTTGGAAACTTTTAATGGTGCAGTGATTAACTATCCTACATATGACGAGGAATTGTATGCATTGGTGCAAAGTGTGAAAAAATGGAAACACTGCCTGATGGGTAAGGAAATAGTCATTCACACTGATCGTCAACCATTGCAATACTTGCAATCTCAATCAAAGTTGTAGCAATCAAGGCACTTTCGATGGATGGGTTTACTTCAACAATTCCACTTGGTAATCAGGTATAAGAAATATATCTACAATAAATTTGTTGATATGCTTTCTAAGGAAATTGTTAGTACAACTACTTTACTCAAGCATAATTTTGTTTTACATGAAAGTTATATTGAGAAATCTGCATTAGATAATGACTTTCAAGATGTTTATGCAAGCTTGAGTCAAGGTAACCAAGTAGAGGAATTGGATTATCATTTGCATGATAAATTGTTGTACCATCTTGGCAAGCTTTGTATTCCATAGGGAGAAAGAGTTAACATCATAAGCTTTGTAGGTTTTAACCCCATACATAAATTACCTGCATACGAATTCTAAAACACAAAAAACAAACAATAGCAAGAGCATAACACATAAACCAAATAGACACTGTGATTTTCCCCTGGATCCCAAAATCGAGACTACCTGATTGATTTTTCATTATATTCCTTTCAATGTTACAATACATATGCATACATGTCGAAGCATCCAATGCCATGGACCAAAAAACATTGCGCCCAAAACCATGTGCGAAAACAATGCACAACACCAACATTCTCCACTTGTTGTTTTATTTCCATAGGGGGCCACAGGAGAGCTCAGTCATTTATCCAGCCCTGCAATGCCCATTGTTTCTCTACACCAAGAGAACTTCTCAAAGGTCACAAGTTTTGTCAATGCATCTACAGTATTCTTCAAAGTGTACACCTTTACCAGCAACACCTTTTTGTCTTCTATCATATCCCTCACAAAGTGATATTGAACATCAATGCGCTTTGTCTTTGAATGATAAGAAGGGTTCTTTACCAAGAAAATTGCACTTTGGCTGTCACAGTCTATCCTTATAGCTCCCTATACTAACCCCATACTTGAACACAATCTCTACAACCAAACTGCTTCCTTGCTTGGAAAGAATATAACACAACCCAACACTTGGCAAGCTTGGTATTCCGCAGTGAGAAAGAGTTAACATCATAAGAGAGGCACATACTTTTCTTATTGTTGGTCATTTCGGTGTAAGCAAGACAGTGGCACATCTACCGAGGTATTTTTATTGGCCTCATATGCTTGAAAGTGTGTCTCGTTTTATTAAAGGATGTTCATTATGTAAAATCAGTAAGCCTAGCAATAGGAAGTTAGGGTTGTACACACCACTTCTGGTTCCTTCACAAATGTGGGAGAGTGTTTCTATGGATTTTGTAGGAGGTCTTCCATTGTCGAAAAGAGGTCATGATTATTTCTATGTAGTTGTGGATAGGTTCAGCAAAATGTGTATTTTGATGCCATCTAAAAAATAAGTTACAACAGAACAAACCACTCAGTTATTCTTTCAGAATGTTTGGCTGCATTTTGGATTGCCTACATCCATTGTTAGTGGTTGTGATTCTCGCTTTGTGGGGAAATTTTGGTAAAATTTGTCAGGATTCATGGACACCAAACTGAAAAAGAGTACAACTTTTCATGCACAAACAGATGGTCAAATAGAGGTAGTGAATAGAACAGTGATACATCTTCAGCGTGGGTATTGCATCAAGCATCCTAATTTGTGGGATGAATAGTTGCACTATATTCATCATGCTTACAACCGAGCCAAGCACTCTTCCACTCCAACTTCACCATTTGAGGCATGCATAGGATAATTTCCTAAATATCCTTTGGATTTTATTTTTGGCAAAGATCTTGCTATTAAAAGTCATAGCAACATAGACAAAGCAAGAAAGTTCACTAAACAAATACAATTAGTACACCAAAAGGTTCAAGAACAACTTGAGAAAAGCCAAGGCAAGCACAAAGCAAGGCACGACAAGCATCGTCAAGATCACAAGTTCCAATTTGGTGATGAATTATGGATTCACATTAATAAAGAGAGGCTCCAAGGACAAGGTGAAAAGCTCAAACCAATTAGATATGGTCCATTCATAAATTTGGAAACGATTGGTAATAATTCCTTCATGTTGGATTTGCCTTCATATATGCAAATTTATGTTGTTGTTAATGTTGAGAATTTAAGGTTTTATGAGCCTCCTTTGATTGAAGATCAAGGAGAGAATATTCAAATTCCATCTATTCAAGACTTTTCTCTAGAATTCCTTGATGTGATTCAGCAAGACACTATACTTGACAGAAGAACAAGGACAACAAAAAGGGGAAGTATCGATTATCTTCGAATGGGGCTCATAGGTACAATTCCATCAAAAGACAAGTGGTTGGAGGTTGGAAAGTTGAGGGAACTGTACCCTCACCTGTTGAACAATTTAAAGTGATCATTTCGGGGTCCAAAAGGCTTCTAGTGGAGAGGAGTGATCATGAGCTCAAAATTAGGCTCAATAATCAAAATGTTAGAATATTGATAAACTTAGCTTTAGATCGAAGAGCGCATCATTCTAATTCTAATGGTGTGAATGACACTCAAATCCGAGCTCATGTGCAGAAGTTAGAACCAGTCAAAGTTTAGGTTTGACTTGCTCACATGGCAGGATTGGATGATGTGGCAAGGTCCTTCAGCGAATGAGGAGGCATTAAGTGGCAAGATGTCATTGGCCCTGCATGTCACAAATCGCAATCGTAGGTAGGTCAGCATTAGTAATCATCCCCCAAGCAAGGAAGGGTGCAATGCCATAAGGTAGGCAGGAATATTTTTAAGAAATGGTCAGAGGCGCGATGCAATGGATCGCTATCGCAGATCGGCGAAGGGTCGGCATTATGGAATCAGCCCTCGGTAGGTACCAGGTTGCAATGCGATCTCACAATCACAAACCATAGCATGCTACAAAGTCTTGCATATACAAGACCCCAGGTTATCCATCGATTGCGAAATGTGAAAGGATCCCAGATGTGAAGCGACTTTAGGTTTCGGTTAATACTCTTGTTGGGTCTGCCACATCACAATAGCACATTTCCCACTTTTTTCACAGACCATAAGCCCACGTAACTCCATCAATTATGATTTGTGATGGACAGTTTGTGCCGAAAAATTATGGCCCACCATGCAGCAAAATTCTCACTTGGTTCGTGGATTTTTGGAGAGAAATTGTGGGTTCTTGTGGGATATGGAGCAATTTGTGTAACGAATAATGGGAGAACTAGGAGAAGCCATAACTTCTTCATTTTTCCACCAAATTTGATGCAAAAAGAGGCTAGATATAAATTTTTGAGCATTTTGAACTAATTGGAGCAGCTTTCAGAAGCATTTGAGCATTGTAAACACATATTTTTACACTTTTGAGCATAATAGAGAGGCCCAAGCCATTGGAAGCTGAACCAAGGAGATGTAGCCTAGGAGGGGTGAACTCCTTTATCATTTGCTTGTTGTAATGTGTTTTTGAAGATGTTCTGTACATGTTTATGTTATTTTTCAGTTTCTTATTTATGTTAAATTTCTCATAAAATTAACATAAAAACTCCTAATTTCACTTGCAAAAATTGATGAATCCTTAAGCACGATGAAAGCATTTTGTTTATAATCTGAGGAAGATCTTAGCACTGCAAACTAATATTCTAAATCAAATCAATTTGGTATCAGAGGTATTTAGCTTATGAAGCATGTGTATGGAGCTTCAAGGATTGTTTCCACAACTAGCACTGGGAAGCTTGACTTCGTTAAAAGCCTAGGGGAAAATGTGGTCATCGATTATATGAAGCAGAGCTAATATCAGATCTCCGAGAAATTCGATTTCGTATTCGACACCATAGGGGATTCATGCAAGTCTCATCTTGTGGCCAAATAGGAAGCCAAAGTTCTGGACATAGCTTCATTTCAAGAAATTCCTAGAGCTAAATTTTTCTTTTGTAACGCCCAGTGCCCATAACCTAGAGAAGCTATAGTCGTACATAGAAAGTGAGAAATTGAAATCAGTGCTTGATCGAAAGAGCCCCTTTTCATTCTCTGATGTTATTGAGGCACTAGCTTTGCTTTGTGAAATAAGTATTTAGTTGCTTGCAAGTTTATGTCATTCTTACAAGGTTAAAACTCAAAAGAGGTGAAGGAAAGCTGGATGGAAGTCGTGAAGTTGGGTCAAGGGGAAGAAGAGAAAGGTTTCCATAATCTCCAACACTAGTTCATTCTCAAGTTGCAGTTGAGACTCTATAGATCATGTCGCATGAAGGAGAACCTACAAACATGACAGAAGATGAGAAGACCTTCAGAAAGGATTTCTTTGATATGATAGAGATGGTGAAGGTCCTTTATGAAGAGAGGAATAGTAGGTTGCAAGGAGAAAGTTCCAAACCTTCCAATGGAGAAGGCTCTTGAGGAGGAGGTAATGGAAAAGGAGATAATGGGAATGGAGACAAACCTCCACCCTCTCCACCATCTCCTTCATCTTCTTCTTCACAAGAATCTTCACACTCTTCTACTAATACAACCCTCAATCATACTCATACTCATCCCTCAAAAGGAACTGGTAAATCAAGTTTTTCAAAACTTGATGTTAAATTCAAGTTGCCCAGGTATAATGCTGAAGTGAATGCAGAGAAGCTTGATAATTGAATTCGTCAGTTGGAGGTCTATTGCAGAATTCAAAACTTTCAAGAGTATGACATAAGGATTCAGTTAGCTTCCTTAAGAATGGAGGGTGCAACACTTGTATGGTGGGAATCAAAGACCCAAGAGGAGACTAAAAAACACGGTAAGATCTCAATTTCTTGGAATGATTTCCTTGTTGCAATTAAAAGGAAATTCTACCCTCTAGCTTATATGCATAAATGCATTGTGAATTGGCAGAACTTTAGAAAACTTAAAGGTCAAAATGTGCAAGATTACACTCAAGAATTCAGAAAAGGTTCTCTGATGTTAGGTGTAGATTTGCATTCATAGGACACTTTGATGAAGTAGATAGGGGGTTTACACAGTTACCTTATTCATACTATCTTAATGTTTAATCCTAGTAATATAGATGATGTGTGTGTGAAAGCCAATCATCTTGAGGCAAGAGGGAAAAACACACTAGAAGAACGTAGTAAAAAGCCATTTAAGAGTAAAGGAAAGGAAAATAATTTCAAAGGAAAGGCAAAGAAAAATGTGTTTATCAAAAAAGAAGGAGAGAAAATTACATACAAACACTATTCTAAAGAGCATAACGATGAAACTCACCATTGGAAGCTTCATCTCGAACTAAAACCAAAAAGAAATGACAATAAGGGAAAACAAAAGACAACTACAACCACTCAACAAGATTTGGGATCCAATTCGAGTGATGAAACTAAAATCACAGCCATGGGGTTAAAAGGAAAAGAATCTATTTCTAGCACTAGTTCTTCATACTCACAAAATGAAACTCCAAATGAAAAGAGGAGAATAGAATTGTTTCACATAAGGGTGATCTCAAAACATAAGAAGATTGATACATTGTTTGATAGCGGATCTCAAACATTGTCAAGAGTTTAAATCTAGAAACTGTTCCACGTCATAAACCGTATCCACTTGGATGGGTATGTGACAATGCGCAATTGAAGGTCACTAGAAAGTGTAAATTGACATTTGTTATTACTGCAAATTTCATAGATGAAGTGGAGCTTGACGTTGTGCTATTAGATATTTGTGGCATGGTTTTGGGTACCCCATACCTTTATGACAGAAAAACTATCTTCCATCAACATGAAAATAAATATAATTTATTCAAAAATGAAGTAGAATATATTGTGAGAGGACACAGTAAGAAAACAAATATTTCGCTTTTTAATGCAGGGTAGATGAAAAGATTGGTGAATTCGAGCAAGAATTTTGTGCTTCTCATGATCAAACCCAAAAATTATGTTGATAATGAAGCTTTTAAAGGTTATGATTCAAATTTAAAATCAGAAATGGTTGACGTAGTTAACCAATATGATGAAATGTTTCGGGAACCAAAGGGATTACCTCCCAAGAGAGAAATTCAACACGAGATACAGTTGCACCAAGATTTTCCTCTTCCTAACATTGACACGTAAAGGATGTCAATGATGGAAAGCACCAAAATTAAGAAGCAAATCCAAGAGTTGTTTAGTGAAGGGAACATCAGACCATCTTCCTCATTGTGTCATTCACTTATTGTCCTGGTGCCAAAAGAAGGATGGAACATGGACCTGTGGACTTCCGTGCATTGAATAAAATTACAGTAAAGAACCGTTACGCACTGCCTCGAATAAATGATTTACTGGATCAATTGAAAGATGCAAAATATTTTACTAAGATGGACTTAAGAAGTGGCTACCATCAAATTAGAATAGTTGAAGGAGACATTTGGAAGACAACGTTCAAAACAAAATAGGGTTTGTTTGAATGGATAGTTATGTTGTTTGGTTTATGTAATTCTTTTGTTGCATTTCATGCGTGTGATGAATGATGTGTTGAGGCCATTTCTTGATGAATTTTTCATAGTCTACTCAGATGACATCTTAATTTTCAGTAAATCTCGTGATGAACATGTCATGCATGTAAGAAAAGTACTTGATGTCTTAAAAAAAGCACAGTTGTATATGAAGATGTCAAAGTGTAAATTTGGAAAGACTTCTTTAGTTTACTTGGTCATATTGTTGGAGGAGGTGAGTTGAAAATAGATCCCTCCAAGGTTGGTTTCATTGTAAATTTTCCGAGGGCCATGATAGTTACAGAGGTAAGAAGCTTTTTGGGAGCAACCCAATATTGGAGGAAATTCATTTCTAATTTTTCTCTTATAGTAACTCCATTGCATGCGTTGACCCACGTGAATAAGGTTTTTTAGTGGGGCGGAAAACAACAAAAGGCCTTTGATGCGTTGAAGCAAAAGATCAGTACAACTCCCGTACTCTCACTTCCAGACTTGAGACAATCATTTGAGATTCAGATAGATGCTAGTGACTACGCTATGGGTGCAGTCCTCATGCAGCATGGTAAGCCTATCTATTTTTATTCAGAAACTTTTAATGGTGCAGTGATTAACTATCCTACATATGACAAGGAATTGTATGCATTGGTGCAAAGTATGAAAAAATGGAAACACTACTTGATGGGTAAGCAAACAATTATTCACATTGATCATCAACCATTGCAATACTTGCTATCTCAATCAAAGTTGCAGCAATCAAGGCACTTCCGATGCATGGGTTTCCTTAAAAAATTCCACTTGGTTATATGCTTATATGCTTTCTAGGCCGATTGTTAATGCAACTACTTTACTCAAGCATAATTTTGTTTTACATGAAAGTTATATTGAGAAATATGCATTAGATAATGACTTTCAAGATGTTTATGCAAGCTAGAGTCAAGGTAACCAAGTAGAGGAATTGAATTATCATTTGCATGACAAATTGTTGTACCATCTTGGCAAGTTTTGTATTTCGCAGGGAGAAAGAGTTAACTTCATAAGAGAGGCACATACCTCTCTTATTTTTGGTTATTTCAGTGTAAGTAAGATGGTGGCACATCTACAGAGGTATTGTTATTGGCCTCGTATGCTTGAAAGTGTGTCTCATTTTATTAAAGGATGTTCATTATGTGCAATCAGTAAGCCTAGCAATAGGAAGTTAGGATTGTGAACACCACTTCTGGTTCCTTCACGATCGTGGGAGAGTGCTTCTATGGATTTTGTAGGAGGTCTTCCATTGTCAAAAAGAGGTCATGACTATTTGTACAACTTTTTAGTGATTGAGTCGTTATGAATTGGCAGAACTTTAGAGAGCTCAAAGGTCAAAATGTGCAAGATTACACCCAACAATTCAGAAAAAGGTCTCTGATGTTAGGTACGGGCTGCCCAAAACCATGCCACATATATCTAACGGAACAACATCAAGCTCCACTTCATCTATGAAATTTTCAGTAATAGTGAATCTCAGTTTACACTTTCTAGTAACCTGCAATTGTGCAATGTCACATACCCATCCAAGTGGACACAGTTTATAATGTGGAACAGTTTCCAGATTTAAACACTTGACAATGTTTTCGGAGATAAGATTGGCTTGAGAGCCATTATCGAACATCATATCAATCTTGTTATGTTTTGAGATCACCCTTATGTGAAACAATTCTATTCTCCTCTTTTCATTTGGAGTTTCAGTTTGCTAGTCTGGAGAACTAGTGTTGGCAATGGATTATTTTCCTCTTAACCCCATGGCTGTGATTTTAGTTTCATTACCCGAATCGAATCCCAAATCCTATTGACTAGTTGCAGTTGTCTTCTTTTTTCCCTTCTTGTTGTTTCTTTTTGGTTTCATTTCAGGATGGAGCTTCCAATAGTGAGCTTCATTGTGACCCTCTTTGGAACAATGTTTTCATGTAATTTTCTCTCCTTCATTTTTGATAGACGCATTTTTCTTTACCTTTCCTTGGAAGCCTTTTCCTTTCCTTTACTCTTAAATGGATTTTTACTACCTTGTTCCTGGGTGTTTTTCCCTCTTTCCTCAAGATGAGTGGCTTGCACAGACACATCATCTAGATTACTAGGATTAAACATTAACATAATATGCCTAATATATATATATAAACCCCCTATGTACTTCAAAAAGGTGTCCTGTGGCTACAAATCTACACCTAACATCAAGGACATTTTTCTGAATTCTTGGGTGTAATCTTGCACATTTTGACATTTAAGTTATCTAAAGTTCTGGCAATTCATAATGGCTTTCTGCATATAAGCTAGAGGGTATAATTGTATTTTAGTTACAACAATGAAATCACTGAGTCTAACAAACTGAGATCTTGTTTTTAATCTCATCTTGGGTCTTTGATTCCCACCATACAAGTGTTGCACCCTCCATTCTCAAGGAAGCTAACTGAATCTTTATGTCATCCTCTTGGAGGTTTTGAATCCTGAAATAGACCTCCAACTGACAAATCCAATTATCAAGCTTCTCTGCATTCATTTCACTATTATACTTGGGCAACTGGAATTTAACATCCAGTTTTAAAAAATAACAGTTGTATCTGAAGATGTCAATGTGTGAATTTAGAAAGACTTCTTTAGTTTACTTGGGTCATATTGTTGGAGGAGGTGAGTTGAAAATAGATCCCTCCACGGTTGATTTCATTGTAAATTGGCCAAGGCCCAAGACAGTTACAGAGGTACGAAGTTTTATGGGAGCAACCCAATATTGGAGGAAATTCATTTCTAATTTTTCTCTTATAGCAGCTCCTTTGCATGTGTTGACCAGCGTGAAAAATGTTTTTCAGTTGGGAGGCAAACATCAAAAGGCTTTTGATGCGTTGAAGCAAAATATCAGTACAATTTCCATACTTGCACTTCAATACAAGATACAGTCATTTGAGATTCAAACATATGCTAGTGACTATGCTATGGGTGCAGTTCTCATGCAGCATGATGAGCCCCAGGAATGGGTAATTATATGGGCTCATTTTGCCTCCTAACTTAGTTTAATCAACCATTCTCTTAGCTTATTGCATGTTTTTTTTATTATATTTATGCTTCTAGAGTGAGATGGGTTTGTTATTGTGCCATGGAGTCTAATGTGTGTTTAATGTAGATTTTTGTTGAATTTTGGAGAAAATGTCAAAGATTTAATGCACAATTGGCAGCAAATATTCGAAAAAGACAAGCAAGAGGATTTATAAGAGGGTGTCCCCCTCATTTATGACTCCCCACTTCGAATTCTCCTTCAGGAATCTCGAAGCACAAACAGCCAAATCAATGCACTAAGAGGCAGTCGAGCAAGTGGAGGATAACTTCTATTTATCTCAAGTTTTGGGAGCCAAGCCTCCCTGATTTTAAGGAAGCTATTGGAAGATTAAATTGTACAAGTAGAGAGGCCTAGGGCCTCATTAGGAAGTTAGTCAAATTTTTGAATTTTTTTTGTAGCTTTGCTCTGCTCAACTTCGAGCTTACTTTTGTTGACAGTTTCATGTAATCCTATTATTATTTTGATAATAAAGATGAGATCCTTTTTTAGCTAGCATTGATTTACCTCAGAGGGCTAAAGCTCTTGGGTTAGGGCCCAATCTAAGAATCCAATCTCCTCTTGTTTGTATTTCTATGCTTTGTTTCAGTTTATGAATTAGTTGTTGTTAGATAAACTTCTTTCTTGATTAAGAATAGGTTGCTTTTGGTGATTTAGAAGGTTGTTTCCATTTGAGTCTTCTATAGCATATTCAATAGTGATAGAAAGAAGATACAAAAAGGCCATCAACAGAGCCTTGGCCTCCTTTCCTCCCTTTGGGACCATGAACTGAGGCCAAGACCCTCTTGCTGCCACGAAAAAACATAGATTTTCCTTCTCCATATGATTTCTAGTGTCACAGATTGTTAGAAGGTTAATGCTTTGCTTTAGATCTATTTTGCCATGCTCATTTCTATCTTTGCAATAAATTTCCTTCCACGCTTTCTGTCCATGTAGCATTTTTCAACATTTTCTTTCCATAGCTTATAATCTAAATTAGCTTGATGCAAAATTCTATTTTTTTTTATGTACTTAGTTTCCTTGCTTGCTTGATCTCCTTGTTTGATTTTCAGGTCCTTTTGCAGAAAATCTCTTCTCACATCAAGTCAACCTACCATCCATCACAATCTCTCTGTGATCTATGCCCCACAGGTCGCCCAGAGTTCATTTCAAATCTGCCTTAGTTTTCTGCAGTTTTCCATAGACTTTCCTCTCTTTCCTTGAACAAATCTGACCATCTTTCACTCTCTTAATCATTCTTGATGGACCCTAGACACCTTAGCACATCATCCTAGCCTTCAGCTACCCTTTCCACCCACTTTCCTACCTTCAAAACCTCCAAAACTGTTATCAGCATCCTCTTGTAGACCTCTTATAGATCCTCGATAGCCTCTTGTAGATTTTCCTATAGGCTTCTTTTTGAAGTCCGATTGCAAGAAAAGCCTATAGAAGGCTACCAAAGCCCTCCTAGGACCCATCCACACCATCCTACACCTCTACAAATCCCAAAGTCACCCTCCATCACCACCTAATTGCTACCACATCCACAACCAAATAAATTACATGCATGACAATTTCACCTAAAAATCCAAAAAGATGTTTTTTGCTCATTTGCTTCTAGAAATAGCTTGAGCAGATGTTGTTTACTTCCTGAGTAAGTAATGGCACTCATTTCATGTTTTTTTATCTCTCTTTCTGCAAAAGTAGGATTAGCTGGTTAAGTAGGGTTTGCTAGGTT
This sequence comes from Pinus taeda, assembly GCA_000404065.3. Taxonomy (NCBI): domain Eukaryota; kingdom Viridiplantae; phylum Streptophyta; class Pinopsida; order Pinales; family Pinaceae; genus Pinus; species Pinus taeda. The sequence continues at coordinate 43,325 of APFE030619970.1, forward strand.
TACTTTACATTTCAATCCTTTTCCTTTCTGAAAATAGAGTAGCGTCTATAGAGTAAGCTTTCCTTTCTTTCATCACATATAAAGCTTCTTCTAGAATCCATAGAAGTTGGCTTGAGCTCCTAGTGATCTTGCACTAGCTGACCAAGTGACAGCCTGCAGTAAGAACTAGTACTTGTGCATATAGCGGCGTCACTTCCAAGTTTGTTACGAACAACCAGGTTGATAAAAGTAAAGTAGGAAGCCCTAGGAGTTGCAGCATTATTGCTGCAACACTGGTGCTCACCACCTTTTTGATGCCATTGCCAGGGAAGCGTCAGAGTATTTTGTGATTACTGCTTTCTTCTATTTTCTACTGCAACATTCTGCTAAGTAGCTTATTTCAGCAAAAGTAGAGTAGTTGTTCCTTTCAGTTTCTGCATTTCCTTTTCAATTCTGCAATTTCCATTTCAGCAAAAGTAGATTATTCATTTCTTTGATTTCCTTTCAATTCTGCAATTTCCATTTTAGCAAAAGTATATTAGTCATTTCCTTTCTTTTAGTTCTGCATTTCATTTTCTTTCCTTTTCAGTTCTGCAATTTCATCTCAATTAGTTACAATTTGTTTGTTCAATCAATTTTAGTTTTGTAGGTACAAGCAGGTAAAAAGCACAAATCAACCAAAATATATTTTTCATGCCTCGTAGAAATAGAGATAATTTAGGAAAATTCTTGCCCAACACCCCCACTACATCACATAGCCAACCTTCTCTATTCTTCGGTGGCAGTGATCAAGAAGAACCTTTAGGTGAACAACCAGAGATATTTGAAGAACCTATAGGGGAAGAAGAAGAAGAAAACATCCTTCATGAGACAGTGGCTGAAAACAGAAATGCTAGGGGGAATGGAGAAAGAGTAGAGGGTACCTTTCCCATCCGAGAGACCCATGGGGACACCAAAATGAAGAATATAAGTCCCTCAACCCTACCTCACTTCCATGGGTTGACTACAGAAGATCCCAACACCTTTTTGTTTGAGTTTGTTGTTATCTGTCGAACCTATGACTATGCAGAAGATGAGCAAAAGTTGAAACTATTTCCTTCTACCCTCAAGGATGCAAGATTGCGTTGTTCATGGGGTTACTTGGCAATAGCATCACAACTTGGGCTCAAATGCAGTAGGCCTTTAATAAAAAATACCGAGACTACTGTAGGTCAAAAGGTACCAAGGAAAAAATCTTCTAAATGACCATGGGAAGTGATGCCTCCCTGGAAGATTATGAAGAGAGGTTCCAGCTCAGTTACAAAAGGGTCGGGTGCACACTTGACCCCAAATCTTTGAAGTTGGTCCTGCTCAGGGGAATTTCGGAAGACCTTCTAGACACCCTCCATCTACTGGCTGGGGGAGACATCTACCAACTACCTTATGAGGACATAAAGACTATTTTTAGAAATAATTCTAGAGCAGCCAGAAAGAGAGGTAGAGGGAGTCAACCCATAGCTAGTACCTCCTCATCCAGTTCATCCATCAAAGGTGAACTTGGACACATGCTAGAAGACTTCAAGAGTTGGATGCTACAGACTCTTGCCATGCAAATGGATACCTTGCATATCAAAAGGAAACAAGAGGAAGCAGAGAGGGATTTGGCCATTTTCTGTCCTAAGTGCACCAGAAGGCATCCTAGGAATGAATGTCCATTGAACTCTATAGAGGTTTGTTCAGTCTGCGAAGAAGATCATTCTATAGATAAGTGCCCTTCCTTACCCAGACTTAAAGCTGTATACCAGGGGGCCGAAGGAGCCACTGAACCACTCTATTTCATGAACCAAAGGAGACCGCATGGACCTAGACCATACCAGCAGGGGATGCAAGGGACATCTCAGCCATACTACAACCCCAACCAAGCAACTTCCATACCTTCTTGGGGCCCTCCTACTCATCCTTCCTGGTCCACGCCTCCTCCTTGGTCCTATACATCTCAATATCATGCCCAACCAGCTGCTCATTCATTTCAATCCTATGCTCAGCCACAACCTCAGTGGAATGCATCTCATCAGGGGTGGAGGCCCCAGTAGAACTCTCCTCCCACTCTTTTACCTCCATCTAGGGGTGATTTTAGGGGCGAATGTTCGCCCTTTGGCGAAATTAAGGGGTTTTAAATTTTTAATGGGCGAATATTTTGTATCATAGTACATTTTTACAAATCACCTCAAATAGCCCACCTTATTTTAAGGGAGAGGGTAAAAAAGGTAAATTTAGCCCTTGAAATTAGGAGTTACAACCTTCCATTCGCCCATTTTCAAGAATAGGTTTTATTTAAGTGAATCCATTCGCCCATTTTCAAGAATAGGTTTTATTTAAGTGAATCCTATGGCCAAAGGCCCAAATACCATATTTATAAAAGAGGTATGGTAAATTAATAAAAATATAAATAAATGAGAGGTATGGTAAATAAATAAAGCATAATTAATAAAAATATAAATAAATGAGAGGTATGGTAAATAAATAAAAATAAAAATAAACTAGATGCATGGTAAATAAATAAAACCTCTTTTTATATTTAGTCCATAACCCTCGCTCTATTTATGAAGGCTCAAGAAAGAGGTTTTATTTAAGTGAATCCTATGGGTCAAATATCATATTTGTAAAAGAGATATGGTAAATTAATGAAAATATAGATAAGCCAGAGGTATGGTAAACAAATAAAACATTTTTTTATATTTACAACATAAGTCACCTTGTATTTATGAATGGTATGGTAA